>JASKGO010001911.1:0-45494 GCA_030556065.1 Holobus sp. GC000080
AGAAGCCACCGTCTTGACGAGGAACAATTACGTTTATATGTACAACAATTAACATTTAACAATTAACAAGATGGCTCGGGATTTCAGCACACGTGCAATCTGAAAAGACACGGGCTGCGTGGCTTACTCTCCCGAGACCTAACAAACACTGACCAAATAAATAATACAATTAACATAAGGATACAAAAAATTGACACTGGACAGTTAAAAAGACCGACCGCACGCGACACCTCTGAGCGGCCGACATAGTGTTCGCCACAATAAGAAAATCACTTTTGGTCCCAAGCATACATTTTCTGATTGTTTTTTTTTTGTATTGAAAAAAAATCCAAATTAATGAAATTAGATGAAAAATGTTGATGAAGATCGGGATTTTGTACCAGATAAAAAAAATCATTTTTTGAAAATTTATAAAAATTTTGAATCGTATCTCCTAAAATTATCATCTCAATCAATAAAATGAAAATCCAAAAATGATATTGTCATAAACGAATAAATAGAGGTATTGAAAGAAATAATGGAGTTAACATTTAAGTTGATAACTAATGATAATATAACTAGACGAAACTAACAAAATACTAGTGCAAAGAGCATTAGTTGAAAAAGCAAAAACAAAATGCGAAATGTTTGTGCGGTTCGCTTTGCCGTGGCCATAGAAAGTAAGAACAATTGAATACTAATTGGAAAACATTTATTCACGAAGTTGTACCAAACCCTCGGTTTAATTTAAAGTTGACCTGAAAGATATATTTCCGAGGCAAATTTTCAACAATAAAGTCCAAATTAGACGCGCACAAGCAAACGGGGAATTATTTACGGCAGCCTTACTATTATTATTAACTAAAATATAACGAGCGAAGGGGTGCGCAGCATTATTTTATTCCATTTTCATGTTAATTGCTTCGCAGGCGGAGATATTGTCCGACCGAAATCGAGAATTAATTGAAATTCGCAGCAAGCAAATCCGTAAATTTAAGCCGATGCAGGATGTCAGCCTGATTATTATTGCTAATGAACTAATTAAATGTTTAATTAACATCAAAGATGTTGACAACACGATCTTTCTAATTGAATAAAAAGAAAAGAAAATGCTAAATCTGCTACCTCAGCTAGCTTGCTCATTAGTATTAAAATATTTCAAAATACTTTGATTTTTTTTTTAAATTTCTTATTCAGTGGAGATAAAGAAATTTTTACAATACATAATTTAAATAATCTTGAGTACTTTTAAAAGTTTTAAAATTTTGAATGATACATCTATCTATAACTATACATTAAACAAATACGGTATATATACAATTTAATTAAAGAGGTAAGCACCAGAAAAGACTAATTAGTTCTGGCTGTTAATTAACGTATGGATATAGCGAAATTGTATATTTATTGCTTGTTAGCACTTCGCTTTCAAATGTCTAATTGCGTCTAGAGCTTTGCCAGTTACACGAAACATATGCAGTGATAATAATTATAATGAATCTAAGTTATAATTTGCAAAACAAACTTTTCGCAGGCTTGCTCAATTTGCAACTAATTTATAGAGTAGTTGAAAGTCAAAAGAAGAAAAGTATGCTCTTACCAGCTGGAGTTTCGTCGATCCAAAAAGACTCATCCAGCGAATAATCTGCTTCTGAAACACGAAAAAAAGCACAGTGAAATTTACAGCCAATGTAAACTTTATACATTTTGCATGTTTCCATTTTTTTGCTAAGATCAATTTGCATTTATAAAAATGCGTTAATTAAAATGGAATATGTTTGATTCGGATATACATTTTGTTTATTTTTGCGTTCAATTTTAGAAGCGCTTTTGGAAAATACTGTTGTTTGTTATAGATCAAAATAAATAAATGTTACTGGTCTAAACAATATAGCAATTTTCTGCCTTGGCAAACAAATAATTTTTTTTCAAATAACTGCAACTGATACCTGGTTTTATTAAAAAAAAAATCGACTTCTCATTATGAAACTCTTATAAATTAGTCAACGAGTTACAAAAGCAAACTCAAAAATATATTTTTGTGTATTTTTTTTTAATAGTTCAGAGTTTTTATGCTAATTAAAAATTGTTTTAATAAAAGAAGGAAACTGAAAATGGTGAAATTTAAATCTGCAATCTAAGTTAAAGCGATAAAAAATGTTTGGAAAAGGGTAGTGGAAAGGCAGTGCGGTAGTATAAAAGGGAGCAGCTCGGAACGACTAAAATAATAGTAATCTCGTCACGTCTGCAACGGACCATCAGCGATGCTCAGCTAGATAAAGACATTGGCCTGATCCCTATTATCCTGGTTCAGGAAAATTGGGCTTCTTTTTGTATATACGGAGGCCCCGAGCGAATGTTTTTTAGGGCAATGTGCGAACAGAGCCCATCCAAATAAGACGTCCCGTTTTCGGATTGAAGACCTTAATAAGTGACGTGCCGTTCCTTTTTCTATTACAAGATCAAAGGTTAACTGCCCTGCGAGCGCAGAGGGCATGAAATGGTGTGCTGTATGTTTAAATGCAAACTTTGGGACTCGCAAATACTAACAATAACGATAAGAAGCAACGATTTACGGCCGCCGGGAGTAATCTTAAGTGCCTACAATTCATTCTCGGAGTGATCTCTTAAAACTGACGAGCAGCCAGCTTCCATGTGCTCGGGCGACAAACTGCGTAATTGTTTCGCGTTTAATTTTTCAGGGAGTGACAGAGAGAAAGAGGGCGCGCGCGCAGGGGCGTAAAATATGAATTGCAATATCCGGCGAGAAGACGAACGGTAAACAAATCTGCTCGAGTCATCTCTCGAAAGTTGTTGCGAATGTTTGTCGAGGAAATAACGTTGCTTGTAAGCAAATATGAATTACCGATGCGCGCGTATGTATGAATTACGATCGTGTGTGCATGTATATTCAACCCGTCCTCCGATGCCATCGAAATATTAGAATTCTATAGATAGCAGCAGTTTTACACGGAACAACTTTTTCCCCGTCCTCCGCCAGAAACTTATTACAAAGACAGTAGATTTATTATTGCATCGAGTGTATACTCTAAATTTTTACTGCTGATCAAAGTTTCCTTTTGTACTTTAATTAGATTCAAAGCTGTAAAGAAACTTTTCGCATTTCTTGTTTGTGTTTGCTGATATACTTTATCTCCCGATTTATTCTTTCCTATTTTTCACACATACTCGTACAATATAAACTTGTGTATAAGATTTTAGCCACATAAATTCGTTGATTTTTACTTTAGTTTATAATTATAATTATAAGATATGTAATATCTTTATTACAAAACACAAAGCAAAAACATAGATAGTTAAGATTTTATTTTACCGTATTTTCGGAAAATATAATTTTTTTCAAAATATTGACAAAATGCATCAAAATAAAATAAAATTAATATAAAATCATGAATTTATCATACATAAACCAACAGTTGTTAGTTTAATATGCAAAGGAAGTTTGACAATAATCCTAAGATTTGTTTTTGCTACCTACGTATGTGATGAACTAACATTCAAAAGTCAGAGACGCTATTTCGGTTTTACCGACTTGAAATAGGAAGTGTACTAAAGTTGGTGATATAAAAATATATTAAAGAAATTTCGTCTGACGAGAGATCAGGAAATCATGTTCTATCTGAAAATGTTTTCAAAATGTCGCTCATTTGTTTTTATATAATTGCAAACCAAATAACTAAAAGATGTGACATAAAAACTAATTTTAAACGTATCAAACATTGTCCTATAATATGTTATTCAAAAAATCTTTATTTTATTTTCTACCACGACCCCTTTTCCGACAACCAACAACCAAGAAGCAGCTAATGACAAACAAACAAAATGGTTCATTCCAACAGGTTAATTAAAATATATGGAAAAATGAAGACAGGGTAAATGGAGACCTCATATGTTGCCAGATTTTTGATGAACATCAAGGAAGGAATAGTTCAAAATCTAAAAATAAAATTGGCAGTAAGACCACTACTTTTTTAAATCGTTTTGATTATTTTTTAACTACGGAAGAGATATATCGTTTGATACACTGTCTCGCAGCATGAATTACCCAAATGTTGAGTGGAGTGAAACCGCAAAGAAACGGAGGAAAACGGACTACTTTTCAAAGGAAGCCTTTATTTACACTAGGCGAGGTAATGTTCATTGTTCAGAAAACTGATTATAAAAATATTGAACACTTGTTTTGGCATAACCAGATAAATAAGTAAGAGCATAAATATAATATAACATAGTGGTTTTTATTTTTCAATGTTCTAATAAAATTATTTTTTTAAGCATTTTTCAGTTTTACACTTAATTTTTTCCTATCAAAAAATTTTGATTTACGATTTACTATCTGTTAAAAAATATATCTTATAAGAATAAAAGCACCAAGCACGCTACAGAATTAGATTATTGTTGGGAACTGGTTACCTGAGTTTTATTATCTTATTCCTTAATAAAATTCTAATTTTTAATATGGAGATTAAACGTATATTAGTATACGTTGTGATTGTTATAATTATCTATATTAAGATCCACATATTTAATTACAGAAGAGACTGCTAGAATCGGTATTAATAGATCAAGGGGTAGTTAAAAAAAAAATAATAATCATGTACATTTAAATTGAAGAAAAAAGAGCATTACCATTCGATTTTATAAATTCCTTTAAAAACCTATTTATTTATTATACTTATAAAAGGCTTTGAAAACTAGCTCAGTAAAATAAAACACACCGCTAAATAAAAAAATCTGATAAATTAAGGGTAGTAATTAAGCGGGAACTCAATTAGCAAAAACAGAGTAGTACTAAAGCAGAAGTAAAACGAAAACTAAAGCATTCGGGGAAAGCGAGCTCGTTGCAGAAATAAAGAGAGAAAAACAAATTGCCAATCGGATGTTGATGCTCATACGCGGAAATTATATCAGAGAGGTGTGTTGTAATTAACTTATAAATTCCCATGAACATCCCACCTATACGTATACATACATATAGGCCGTCCATATCGTATTTCTTGGTATCTATAATATGCAAATTCAGATAATCCAAGTATAAATGAAAACATACGCGCCAACTTAATTACACTTCAGATAAACTAATTAAGGACAATGTGCTGTCGTAGCATTTTAAATGCAAACCCTTCAACCTCGAAAACGTTTTGATAAAGTTGTGCGAACCACAAGAGATCGCTATCGGTTCGCTGATATGTTATGAATATGCTAATTAGTGCCTGTGCATATAGCATAGTGTACGCACCTATACAAATAAGAGTGTGGTTTCTCTTAAAATCCTCGTTCCCTTCGCGCGTTCATCCGCATCCCTTCTAACGGCGTCGGTCGCTTGATTGATTATGCTTCAGCTGTTTTTGTTGTGAGTTATATCATACCGACCTCTACCTCTACATTTGCGCGCACCGGATAATTAATGATATATATTTTTCGATTATTAATTAGTCCGTTTTAATGGACTATCCATGCAGTGATAGATGCGAAACTCTCGATTCAGAATCCCAACGCTTTGCCGAATAATTCTACGGTAAAGCGTAGGAATTCTAAAGCAAGCCTTCCACTCTTTTGTTGTTGGTAGAACCATTAAAAAAATAACACATTCCGGAGAGAAATACTTAAAAGAAATAAAAACTAATAGGCATTTCATACCACACAACCCAACCCAATGCTGCGATCCGAAAGTAAATAAATTTCATTCAAAATTTTTTTGGTAGAAATAATTTATACTAAAAGGTTTGTGAATTGGTATTTACTCTAATCAAACATCAGAAGCCAGTAACTTATTTTCAGTATTATTTTATTGTGACTAAAATTTAAATTTTCAATCTTTAGGGTTATTTTATTTTACATTTAGTAAATAAATTTGTTTCCTTTAAAACGTCTCTTTAGTTATTTTGTAAAAGTTTTTAAACAGAAAATTTTAGAAATAAACTTGTAAAACTAATTTGATATATTTATTTTACGATAAATAAGTTTATACAATTAGAACGGTATAATCAGTAGAGGTCTTCCAAGGTACCCATTTTTTTTTTTAAATTAAGCCATGAAGTTTTTCAGCGAAAAACATTTTTTAGTTTATGGTAACATATTTTCCATTTGATAGAACTCCCTGAAATAACTAATCATAAAAAACTTTTAACGACTTAATTTGAAAAAGACTGACAAATTTATAATTTTCAAATTGAGAAAGATTTAAATTAGGACTCAATAAAGTCCAGCGCTTTTTTCGTGAATAAACATTGCGAAAACTAAATGATATTGAGAAAGCGAAGAAAATAAGAATATTAAAGTTGCGAGAAATAAAAGTTTCAATTCTTTTATTGTTAACCATTTAGTAAACTCAAAAAAATGCTTTTTTTATCAAAATTAATAACAAGGATGTTTGAGATTTGTTTATGAATTGGATTAAAGAAATGAAAATTAATAATGACAAAGCGAAAAATAATGGCACTTGGAATCAGGGAGATACATAAGATTGCAAACTTGTTAATTAATGGCACAGCGAGTGAATATTCCCAAATTAGATTATATTTGTAACACAGAACGGAGTAAGCAAGTTCTTGGTTTAGGTAAACAGAGTTAACATCGATTAATTAAGGGATGTCAAAGTTTGCCAGGCTTCTTTACAGATGGCACCAGCAATTTGCCAAGAGATGCAAAGGGAGAAAAGGCTGATGGAAATCGCCCCGAGAGTTTCTTAACGCTTCAATGAATTTATTGAAATCGGTCGAGAATTAATCCCTGATCAATACCAGCTCTTCAGACCCCCAAAGCGACGCGTTTATTGCTAATCGCTGCTAGTAACTATATCGAATACTTGTTTTCCTGTCTTCCAGATACTAATAACAAAATAGAGCAATTCGAAAATGTATTGGTTTCACTTGGTTCCGCCTGATTACTTAAGAGTCATCTTTTACTAAGAGACGAGCAATTATACATTAAAGAGCAAATGTTAAAGGCTGGGGTATTTATATCATGTAGTTAATTAAAGTTGGCAAAGGTTATTGTGAGTTGTAATTAATTTTCTGGACCCTTTTAAGAAAGCTTTAGCACTTTTAACTTCCTGTTTTTTCTATGGCCTCGGATAATATTCCGGGAGTTGATAATTACTTTTTTTAAGACTTTCTTAAATGCCAAACCGTACTAATGCAAAATGAAAATGGTTAAGAAAGCCTTTTTTAATAAATAACTTTTTGCAATATAATTTCTAATTAAATGCTTCTAAATTTATGAAAATTAATTACCAAAACTACAATTACAAAAGAGTTTAGTTAAAAATTTAGAATTTGTTTTTACAAAACAAAGAAGCAATTTAATACATTTGAAAAGGCTTTAAATTTAAAATCCCTAGGTATTTTACTGGAAAATAAAACAGGGAATTAAAGTAGAAATTATATTTTTATGGCATGTACAAAACCGGAGGTTCCATTCGACTTTCTCAATAACGGCTTTAATCGATTCCGAAAACGTATTAAAAGAGGCAATTTAGAGAACGATCACGAATGAAGTGCTCAGAATCACATCGGAATTCCCTAAACACATTTTTCCGTGACAACAACGGAAGTGGACCCCAAAAGAAATCGTCTTGTTGTTATAACCCCTCTAACGATTCAATTAATAATGTCTACGCACATTTTTCACGTCAACAACCGCACAAAATTAATCGATTCTTATTTTTCCATTAATACAACCTCCCTCAGTAACCAACTTTAACCTAAAAACCGCAAATTCCGTAGTTACTTTAAATATTCGTACAGTTAGCAAGAAACATGTAAACATGAATGCATTCTCTGAAATATATGCTATAAATGCTACATAAAATATCTGATCGTTAAAAATGGCAAAAGCGAAACGAAGTGGATGAATATTCGCGACGAATAAATCGGAATTCTTCGAGTGATGCTAATTGAATGAAAATTCCCAGCGAGATACTTACCTTCAGAGAGTGAAAATAAAATAGCAATGCAAATACACAAACCAGTGAACCGAATAAGGGTGTATTGGCAAAAGCGCGAAGTATGTGAGGAAAAATGTGAAAACAAGTGTTGAGAAGAAATCGACAGTACAGAAGATAGAAAAAAAGGTACAAAATTATCAAGCGAAAAATAAATCTACGTGGGTGCGCCATTTTCTAGAAATATTTTCCGAATTCTGATATTTTTGCACTCACTTTAAGAAAAAAAAAATGCAGAACCATTTGGACGTATATAAATTTCTGTATGAATAAAGCACAATTCGCATTTATTACTGAGGCCATTTTATTCAGTACTGCACATCGTTATACCACGAATTCTATGGTGTTCGGTAAGAAGGAAAAAAAGCAAAGAATATTTTCAGCTAGTTCGCATTGAGTTATAGCGGCAGTTGGCCCGGAATAAAGAAATAAGATGCCGCAGGAAGCAAAGATACATACAAGAAAACTATTTCAGGAATCTCGCCGACGACAAAGAATAACAATCACTACCTTAGTAATAAAAAGCTATCATTTGCTATTCAAATATTTTAAAGGTGACAAATTTTCACTGCTTTTTTCTTTCCTCCTTTGACGTATGACTCGTATTTTTTATTAAATTAGTTATATAAAAATTTGAACAATTTTGCGATTTTTTCAGAGAATTTTTTAATTACTTGAAGACAAATGTAATAAATGGATTTTTTTTCATTATTTACGCAAAATTGTTTCTGAAAAAAATTATAAGATGGATCAAATTGGTTTTTTCCTGGAAAACTTCTCGACAACAAGTGAACAAAGATGGCATCTTCAAAATTTGCCTTCTGCCCTTTTCCTTCTTCTTAAATGGAAAAAAAAAATTGACAAAATTATATATTTTGTATTCAAGCTATGATGAAGATATATTTTTAATTGAGTGATTAAAACAATAAACAAGATTTTTTACTAGCTTAGTTTTCCTTAAAGCTGTGTTATGCCTGTTTTTAATAATAATAATTTTAATATTAATAATAATCTTTGTGTTTTATTTTAATTTTTTAATTCTAAAACTTTGGAAATTATTTAAGATTTTTTTCTAAATTAAAACTTTAGTCAATAGCATGATGAGGGGCTTCTAGAAGAAATAGGGCTTTAAAGTTAAAAAACACTTCATTACTTGTTTTGGTTGCAATTATTATTTAGTAATTATTTTTAATGTTAGTTTTTACATGAAAACCGTCATAGGTATTATGTTTTGGTTTATAACCGCAATCATGAAAAATTTCATAATTATGATAACATTTTTATGCCATCGAAGTTTAATTTATTGCTAAAATAAGAAAAGCAAATGACTTTTATTAAAATCTGAAGACCATATCTTTGTTTTCGAAAAAAAGTAAATTTGAAAATAAATATAAAATGAATAACAAAATTAACTATCTAACTCAGCATAATAAATTATGGCTAGGATGTGCAGGCGCCGGGACACAAAAAGGTTTAGAAAGAAATATTCGGAATTAAGTAGTGTATTATAAACATAATAATAATATTAATAAATTTAAAAACAATAGAAATAAAATAAAAATACACTTGGATTTCCCAAAGGAGATCATAAATTTGGATAACCAATTTGAACTCCTCTCAATAAGTAATTTTCACAAAAATATTTTGTTTGAAATAAATTTAAAAAAATTCCACTTGTTTACCACATCTAAACTGAGTAATGTTTATTGAATATGAATTGTTGTTGCGACTGCATATTACTATCTGAATTATGAAATATTTTCAAATTATCCTCAGCATAAAGGAGTTCGTATGACGAACGAACTTAATAAGGTAAATATGATTCAACCTTACCGAGAAGGCAATCCCAAAGATGTTGTTAGCAGGCAAGTTGTCAAGTATTTCAAGGAGAGTTTATTTATAAATAACAATAAGCATATATACTATACGTTCGGTAGTTATTTGCGAGCATTTCTTGTTGAGACGCGTTCGTCGGAGTCGTAAGTGAATTGCTATTGCAATAGCTTAGCAAATACACTAAATTCTCGTGATGGAACGACGAAAACATTTCAGGTAATTGCAAAGAAAATATGAAAGATTCCAGGAAATGTCGAAATAGAATGTGTATTTGTTTCGACCTTTGAATAACACTAAAAGCTTCCCTCTAAAGATAATAAAAAATAAACCGGCTCATTGTTTTGCAATAATAATTTCGCAGCGAATACTTCCGCAATTAACGGTAGCATAAAATTTATGCTGTCAGAGTTAAAGTTGCAGCCCTTAAAAAATGAAGACCCATTATGGCCTCGTATTTTAGTATCGATCCGCCGGCAAACTGCAATTATAATAATTACGCAACTGAAACTCAATTTAAAATTATTATTATTATGTAACTCATTATATGCTATAAATAAATGCACCTATATGCAAATACGGGTGGTATATTCATTTCGATACATTCAAATTTAGAATCATCATAATTAACCGTACTATTTTTTAACGAAAATTGTAGCGTAAATTACGGGCGCAACAATTGCTAGAAAATTCCACAGTGCATAATTGCACATGTTGTGATAAATAGAGTGGGGAAGTAGAATTGAGAGGAAAATTAATGAATAAATTTGATGCGCTTGCATTAGGTAAAACTAACGAACAAGATAATTCTCGTAGTCAGTTTGGCGAAACGGCAAATCTGCTTTGGCTAAACTGAGTTAAAGTATTTCATTTATTTTGTAGATGCACGTGCTTGATGGAGCATCGGCAATTTAATTGCCCAAATGGTACAGCCAATTATAAACTTCTTTAGGGCGAGACTAAACTTTGCACTTAATCTGTGTCGAAAGTATTTATAATTATAAGAAAAGCAAAGTTTAATTTGACTTTTACTACTATTTGCAAAGTGTTATTTGTTTGTGCTTTTAAAGCTTAGCTCCATCAAAAAATATGATTACCACTTTCAATCTTTTTCAAAGTATAAAGTCAAGTTATTTTTTTCAACTTTTTTCCAGGAAACTCGAAAAACATAAATAACATTTTATTTTTAATTTTTACAGTGGATAATGAGCCCTAGATGTTATAAATTTACATTAAAAATTGATGTAGTGACTTTTTAGAAAACTTTATTTATATGTTTGCCCTTGAAATGGATATAATGCACTTTTCAATTTATTTTCGAAAAAAAAAAACAAACACAAAGCTTGATTTTTTACAAGGATTTAAGGAATAATTTGCTTTTTAAAATGTGAGAAAAAATGTTGTAATAATTATAATAAAAAAGGTTACTTTTGTTGCCCTTGCAATTCAAATAATAAAGTATACCGCGCACTTAAAAAATATTTCCAGAAGACAAAAAAAGACATAAATAAAATTTTATTTCTGTATTTCATAATCAATAATACAATCTATAATAGAAAGAGAAAGTAAAAATAAAAAAATAAAAAATGAAAAGAAGACATTTTAGTGAAAATTAAAACATCGAAAGTGCGAAAACTTCGTCCTTAAAAAATATTTTCTGAAAACCGGAAGGAGATGATTGATATTTTCTATTACATTTTCAAAAATGATAATAAATCCTAGTGAAAATTCAATTGAATAACCAGAATATGATGCGTGACTTCATTTGTGGCTTAAGATGATAAACTCATAAAAAAAATAAAGTTAATTAAAAATAATCGTTTTTAGTTATTTTTAAGGATAATGAAATAATTGCGTTAATCAGAAAATAAAATAATGAAAACAAAATAAGAAAAAAATCAAAATCAGTAATTGCCATAAACTCAAATTGAAGGTTAAATAATAATCGGAAATAGTATCAACTTAATGCGGAATTAGCATTTGAAATGGGCGAAAAATCATAATGCATTAATGTACAACAAAAGTTGTTTCGCGGTAGCAAACGCAATAAATGTTGCACATTTTCGCTCGAGCCATTCTGCGATCGGATTAAACGCGCATTTCGAAGTAGCTATGCACACCACCACGGCACTACAAGCGCGTATATTCAAAGAGCAATTGTTGAAATTTACATAACAAGTAGACTATAGTGTAAAAAGCCATTAATGAAACATATCAAAAGGCTGACCGCGTACATCATTGTTACTAGCAGTGTCTGCGAACCCATTTCAGTATCACTTTCAACTGCACCAACGTTGGTGGCGCAACTAAACACTACATCGTTGCTCTTTGTTCGGGACAAAATGGCACTATATGCATCAGTATATGCAATAATTGGAAATGTGTTGTTCAGTAAATTGTTATTTATTTACGAACATTGCGGCTTAATTTTCTAACCGATGATTAATATTCGGAGAATGTGAGACTCCCCGTGGATTTTCTGGTTTGTTTTTCAAGAAGTTCTCTTTAAAGTTAACGACCGGCGCTTTCACAGCTCTCCACTCCTCCCTATTGCCAAAGTTATGCGCGAGCCTGTATCCCGATATAATAACTTGTCAAATGGAGATTGATTACGGGAACGGAAATGCGAATGCAAAGAAATTTGCCTGACAACGCGCAAAAAGTGAGGCGAATATCTCTCTTTGTCTCTCGCATCACAAGAGCTCACCCGACACGCGCCTTTACGTTTCCGATGTACTCGTGGAACGTCGCCCACTCACAGGGGAATGTATACATACAATTTTGCTAAAACTAATTAGTTTATAAATATAAATGCGCAATTAATGAGAGGTTGCAAATAGGAGTGTAATCAATGTTTACTTTGAGCAAAAACTATTTTCAACGAAATTTCCTCTTTAATTAATGCTGTGTTGTTATTAGTGAAACATGTGAGATTAATTACGTTTTTTGCAATTTATTTAAATAATATTTTTTGCTACTACTGCAACAAGTTTTAAATTCCAACTAAAAAAAAAATTATTTTGCAGGAAAATGAAATTAATTAAAATTGCAAATATAATTGGACAAAAATATACTAAAAACCCATAAAAAAGAAACATTGCATGCGTAAATCAAAACTAAGTTTACAGGAATTTTTAGAAATAAACTAGCACTCTATTAGGATAAGTTTTTGCGTGTAGTCTTACATGGCGCAATATTCACGTATCTTGATTTATTTGCACCATTCGATCCACAACAGAGCGAAAATAAAACCATAAATCAAGCGATCGGTGGCCGCAAAACGAAAACTAAGGTTTTATTACCGCGTTTTGCAATGCACACGAACTTCTCCACCGACACACACGGCGATTTGCAGTATTAACTAGCGACCGCAGCAGTGAAAAAGTACAGCAAAAGTTTACGCAACAGCCGAAAATGATGTCTAGATATACACAGACGATTTGATTTACTATCTTTTCGGCCCATAAAAAAGGGCCGCCAGGGAGCGAAAAGTAAATTTATTACATTAGGACTTTCTGGTCCTTTACTTCATTTATGACTGAGTGTTTTCTCATATCGGCCCTCTTTGCGAAAAACTAACACTTTCGATTTCCGATGAATTGAAACTTAATCATTCATGGTTACATTTAAATTGATTTAGTGTTGGTTGTATTGTATTTACAATGGCAATACTCACGAATTGTATCATTTAAATTGGTTTTGTCAATTTAAAGGCAAAATGTAATCTTTAAAGTAGATCATATATTTGCCAGTCTTTTGTGCTTCTTGTGAAAGGTGAGAAATCACTTTTCTCTTATATACTCCACATTTATTTAAATGGTAGGCTCTGAGGACTCTTTGAACATAGAGGATTTCGATATCATTAGTCAATGTCAAATAAGTTTTCGGAAGGAGAATGTTTATCAAGTTCTTTTATAGGAATCTTAGAGAACAATTAATTATGAGAACTTTTTCGGCAACACCGCCTTAATTAAAATTACTTCGACGGTTAACAAAAGGTGATGTGAAAAACATCATTATACGATAAAAAGCTAGCGTTTAGGAGAAAAAATTGAATGTTCGAAAAAAAAATTCAACGCGTAAATATTTCGGAGATTTTCCGGAAAAAACGCGAGTGGAAATCGAAAAGAGCTTAACTTTTTGTGAGGGAAGGTAACGTTTTATGCGTATGTAACGTAATCCAAAGTGAAATTCGGTATTTCATTCTCGGAAAGCAGAGTGAGCATTGTATGCATAGTGCCTTTTTTCTACGTCGCTGTGTACATTTGTATCTTCGAGTTTACTGGGATATATTTGAAAGGCTGGTATTTATCCAACAGATATGTTCGGGATTGGAAACGAACGAAAGCAATCACAGTTTGCTACTACTCTTTCAACCACTTTCTCTTAGATGCACCACTTTCTTAAACTCGCTTCTTTTACATGCCACCCCTAGTCCCCCGGCTTCCTTATACGTATACATATAGGTATAGAAACCGTTCGTTTTTTCTCTCCAGGAACCTTCCCTGTTTTGCCATCGATCCACTTATTAACGCTTCCCGATTTATTTTTCAATCACTTTCACGGGGATTACATCCGATTTATTGTTAAAACGTTAAATTTTTCCCTCAAGTATACTATGCCATCAATATAAGTCATGTTTAACACTTTTTTAAATTTAATCAAACGATATTAATTATCCTATATGTTATTTATAATTAAATGAATGAAATTTGAAATAATAAACAGTTAACGTTATAATAATGAAATAGTTAACATGGTGGCTATTTTCTCAAGCTGTTAACGAGCAACATTTACATTTTTAATGGCAGTCTAGGTTGAGTTAATAGACAGAAAGAGCAATAAGTTACGCTCAATATATTTTTAATTACGACAAATTCGACAAATTTCTCTGGTTCTGCTTCTCGATTTATCCTTGAATAACTGAAAATCGCCGAATTATTTTAAAAGTTTACCTAATCAAGAAAACTTTTATTAATATTTTTATTTAAAAAAATCTAATGCAAAATTTACTATGCTTGCTTAATTATTAGGATGATAAATAAATGAAATTTTTTTATTGGTACCTTAGTGGGTTTATATAGAATCAAAAAGATGATTTTGGTTTATTTAACTTTGGTTTCTACTTACAAAAAAAAAATGCATTAATTTTTTAATCTCAAATATTTTATTTAAAAAGCTATGTAAACCGTGCTAAATTAATTAGATTCTGTTTAGAAATATCCATTTAAAATAATTTAAAATTTTTTTCTCCGAATATTGGAATTCAAGCAATTATATATTAAATATTTAAAAGAATCTTAGAAATATGAGGATATATCTGATTTTTGAAAAAGTAAATTACCCTGTATTATAAACAAAAATAAAAATATCCACACTTGAACATCTACAGCTTTATTCAGGATGACCTAATAATATGAAATAATAACAGTAGTTTAAAAGAAATTGAATTTATTTTATATCTCAATAATAAGTAAAGTGTACTGTTTTCAGTCCGGCGCCTTCACTTATAGAAACTTACACAACACAAGGTGTTTGTTTTGCTTTACAAGTCACGTGTTTAATTTAAAAAGATAATTTGATATTGATATGGTACAATAGCGACAGCAGTGTAACTGCACTATGTTTCCAATACAAACTTAATTAAATCGGAAATTGGAACTTCCTTCACCACTTAATTTTTAGGTACAACTACAACGTGAAAAGCAATTAAAGGAAATTCCACTTTAAAAATGTAAATAAAGTTGCTAAAATTATTACACATGTATAAATAGCTTAAGATTACTTTCAAAGGCATCCTGATTAAAGCTGTTTTTTAATTTTAATTAAAATTTGCATGGGTAAACGCTTTAGAGATGAGATAATGAAGTAATTTCGCGAGAAAGGCACATCAAGTGATATTAGCAGGTATCTACCAGCTATAGTTTAAATGGCATTCATAAATCTTTTAAGCCATTACGGATTCGAACATTTAATGTTCCATTTTAAGTAAACCGCAGCTAAGACATTTACGATAAATACTCATAATCATTTCCCAATTTCGCTCCTCCAATAATGACAATGCGCCCGTTAATGAATAACTTTATTGCGTGCGTATTTAGCTAAGTGTCGCAGCGAAATATTAAGTTGGAACGAGTTAATGCCATAGAGGGTATATTTCGAATGCGCACTTAGGGTTTAGTGGTGGAAGCCGAAAGTATTTGCTGTGCGGAAATAACGTGGAAAATTATTTCTTGAAATGTTTATGGGGTCGTTTTCGATAATATATTGTAATAGATTTGGAGGCACTTTCCTTGTCTTCTTCCTCTTCTTCGTATTTATTTAAACTCCAAACCACGCAGATAAAACTAACTACAAATTCAATTCTTCTTCGAGACCGGCTTCCAAGGAACAAAAAAAGTGGGAACATGTTTTGAAAGAACGCCAGGAAATTGAGAGAAAAAGTGTGCATAAATAATGTCGACTTTATTTTCTTCACGTTCGAGCAAAAATTACAAAATTGCAAATGTAATTTTCTCCCTCTTGTTATTTTTCGCATATTTTTTTATCTATGGTTTTTTCTGTCCAATATTTTTTTTTGTAAAATGAAATTTTATACTATATATAATATACAGAATATTTCTTAAATAAAAGTTTGGATTTTTCTTGAGAAACAACTTTAATTGTGTATCTGATTTTAAGATTATTTTCAAGTTATTTGTTATTATTATTAAAAATAAAATATTACAGTATATAATGAATATTCAGTATCAACCAGTTTTTATTTTAACAAAAAAATATTTTAAATCATAAAAGGCTCAAAATTAACCAAAAATTGCAACTAATTATAATTTGGACAAATTAGAAAAAAGTTCTCAATTTCATTTGAATTTAATAATGTCAGAGGCGAGCAAAAAAACAATTTTTGTAACTTAACAAAGCAACAAAAATACCATTTAATAATTTTTTAAATAAACATTAAACCAAAGTTAAAAACAAACATAATTTGATTGTTCTTTCCAATTTAGGAAATTGGCTAAATTGGAACAATACAATCCTCAAGTTTAAAAGGATTAAAAAAAATTTATAAATTATCGTCACTGCAAATTAACACAAACAATGAAATGAAGGTAAAAAGAAATTAGAAAACAAGAAAAAGTCTGGAAAACTTTAATCTTAGACGTTCGAAATAAATACGTAAAGTTGGGATAAATTCCAGTTTGTTTTAAAGTTATATAGCATCAAAGTTTAATTGTTGCGAAGGAAATTTAATTATAAACGAAGAAAGGAAAGCGATAAGAGGCACTTAGAAGAAAGCTCACGATTTCGAAACAAATAAATTTATTTATAGGTGCCTAGGAGAAGGAAATTCGAGAGGAAACCGCAAGAGTTTAATTAAAGAATTCACCGTTGTCGTATTAATTTGGTAACATCTGTGCTCTCTAAAAGAGAAAGAGACATGATCTTCGTATTTCCTTAAATTAAATTATCTTCTCACATCCTAAATGTACGCCATTACCAGATAATCTTCAAGTATTAGATGCTTGTTAATAAAATGGCGAAATTATTACATCAATTAGGAGCAGTTTCGTGTTCCATGGCAACGGCGCCACATAAAAATGGAAACCCCTTTTTTCTGCTCTATTTTGAGGGGAGAGCGACGAAAGAGTGTTGAGTAAATTCTTCTACGGCGAGCTAATGAAATTAGCGCCCGGAATAAATTTTGTGCCAACTAGTGCCGAATTCAATTAGCAACTATTATATGCCAGAAAGTGGTCAACAGTCTGTACTGTACGCTCGGTGAAAAAATCTAACGAAAATCGAATTTCGTTCGCCGCGAGTGTTGCGCCTTACTGCACTCTAGTCGACCATTTAAGGTCCCTAATAGAAATAAATTGAGGATAAAAGAACGCCAATGTTTTCGTTCTTTATCGGCGCACACATTTTACTGCTGAAGCCGAGTCATTTAATATTGCATAATTTTGCGTTTCTGTAAAAATGACACTTTATCTTTTGTCGCTCTCCTGGTACCTACTGGCTGAGCATTGCAATGAAGTTGAAAAAAAACATGCGAATGTTATGCATAAAATGAATAGATATATATTATGAGCGATTTGCATGATTCGTGTTACTTTAGGGAAAACTAGACAAATTTATGTGCAACATTTGCAAATATTAAAGAAGCAACGCGCGCAGCGGTGAAAAATCGCAAAGTAAACGAGAAACGGGAAAAGCTTAAAACTTATGTTGGTTTGGAAGAGCCTTGAGCATTCATTACATAGTAATAGCTAGTAAGGTAAGTTGATGTTTTACAAAATTGCTGAATGTAACTTTTTTTGCAATTATTATCACTACTATTTTCTCAAATCTTTAGTGATTTTGATTCAAAATTTAGAAAATTACAATCCTTATTTTGAAATAAAATTTAAAACCAATATTACTTGTTTATTAAAAAAAATGTATTTATGAAATCAAATTCTATAGACATTAAATTTTTAAGTGACCAACAATAAAAGTAAAAAAATCAAATCGTTCTATTTACTGCTATACTAGATCGACGTTTTAAGGAAGGTTTAAATGTGTCTATTAAAGTAATGAACAATTAAAGGTTTGTCAATTCTGTTTGTTTCAGCTTTTCAGAATTAATTTTCAATGAATTTTTAAAAATATATTTTTGACATTCTAAAACTGAATATTAATGCTCTTGAGAAGTTTATCTCAATCATTCGGCTTGAAATTATATTTATCGAAATATGTAAAGTGGTCACTCAAAGCCAATAAACTTGAAATGTTCAAGTATACTATACTTAGAAACCAAGATCAAGAAAACTTGATATACAGCCTCAGAAACTTAAAAAAAGTTCAAAACTATATATTTTCCAAATTGAAATACGTTCGGACAAACGGAAGCACTTTAGAGCCGATTTAATTTTTGAGCATTAATGGGCAACGAGTAATAATAGTCTAGAGCTAGACAAATCTATTTTTGTAGTTCAAACTGAAGTTATAACTAATTTTATCGCAAAATATAATAATTAGCATATTACGATACAAGACCATAAAGTTGGATTTTCGGATGAATGTATGAATTTAGATTTGGGCTGAAAAAAACACTTAATAAATTAAGAAAGAATCGAAATAAGAAAAGTTAATTGGGCTATTTAATTTATTGAGATTGACTTGTTTGATGCTTGACCAATTCGCGGGTTGTTCTATTCCGCCACGAAAACAGTTGTCAAAAAATTGTCGACCACAAAAGTAGCAATTTTCGAACTGAAATGTGGCCATGAAAGAACCATGGAAACAAACAAAACAAAAAAACTAAAAAATACGTAAATGCAAAAAAAAAACTCAAATAAAAAATAATAAAGTTTATTAAGGAAACAAACAAAAGTACAATAATATCAATTGAATGCAGGGATGATATTAAAGGAAGCATTTTTAAATGATTGATCGATTAGAAATTTACTTCTTGCTCCAAGTGTAAATATAAGGGGACGTTTTTTTTTTTACATAAAACAAACAAACAGCGAGCTTTGTAGACGTGCATGGCACAAAAGTGATTGATGCATCATTATTTAGTATACCTATATGTATATGCAGAGAGAGAGAGAGAGAGAGGAAAACGTACGCAACAACAGCAATGCGCAGAAAGAAGTAGTCTAAATTGGAGTGCCATTAAGGAAGAATAAAATATCGTTTATTATTAAAATGATCATTTTCGTTCCGTAACCGTCGCGAAACGTTTGGATTTCAGCGAATTAATAATTCATTAGAGAACTCTTCTCCTGGCAGAAGATATTTATTCATAATTGCGTTTAGAGAGAGGAAAAATAAACTTTTCGACTTTGTTAGCAACGGTATTTGCTTGTGGTGCATTTAAATAAATTAATATTCATAAAATTGTATTACAGATTTCACTTTGAAATCAGTTCCAGGGTATAATCGGGTCTCACGAGGAGTGCTTTTTTTCTGGATTAATTTCCGCAGTGCGATACACAACCCGTTCGCCATTATAAGCGAAAAAATAAATCTGAATATGAGCGCGAAAAATTTACCCCAACATTAAGAATGTATTTTAATTGAATTTATAATTTGCTACTTTATTCGCGTGCTAATAAATCTTCGCTGAATTAAATATTTTTCCAGGAAAATTTTCAAAATTAATTTTAAACTAACAAATATTTTTTATAGCATAAATTATATTAAAAAAAAAAGAGTAAAGTATTATGTTTTCCACAAGTGCCAAACGAGATTAAAATAGAGACAATATACCAAATTATCAATAAAGATTTTCAAAGCCAAGATATTGGGCATTATAAAATATTAATTAATTTTAGAATACATAAAATAAATTAATTAAGAGGATTAACGGCGGCATGCATGTAATATACAAAACTGCAATGAATCTCACCTTACGAATATTAAAAATTCTAAAAATTTTGAAGTATTGTACTGAATTCAAGGTAATTTGCACAATAGAATCGATCAGTTGATTAGGTTTATGATGTACCCCCTTTCTGTTTTATTTTCGAGCACGAATAAAATATTTTATGTTCAGAAGTCTGCCCCGGCTTCAATAATAACCGATATTGTGAACTGTTCCGTTTATAACTACAATAAATTGCAATTAATTAAAATAAGTAAATAATAACAGTTGAATAGGATATTAAGTTAATTAAATATGTTACTTCCTCGTTAATGATTTATATTATTGAAGCAGAAATATAAATCGTTATTCCAATACCAAGGTAAACAAAATTATAAAAAAGAAATAATGCATAAAAATTAGAAAAATATTTTGTATAAATTACAAAACTATTTTTATCAATTAAAATTCCAATTAAAAAAAAATGTTATAGGACAAGTCATATTTTAATAAGAAAACCATTAATTAAATACGAAAAATGATTGAGTAAATTAGTGTTTTCCTCTTGTGGTAACCCAGAGTAATATTAGGCGAATCATTATAGCAAAAATACCGAAAAACCAGCGCCTTTTTTTGCAGTTTTACCGAACTGCAATCAAACCGAAACAAATTAGCAATTATTTCATCGAAAATTATTGCTATTGTTTGCTCTCCAGGCATATTATTTAGTTTTAATCTATCATCGTAACAATGAAGCAGTGTATTTGATATTATCATTAATCCATTATTTTGCAACCCCTCTATCGCTTACAAATATTCGCATGCAACGTACTCACCATGGCCAAGAATACCTTTGTAATAAATATAAAGTTATATTATAGTGTGTCTACAGCAAATACCGAAATCTAGTATAACAAGATAGGTAATAGTAGTAGAGGGTATGAAGAGCAAGCAGTATAGAGGATATGGATATGGTTATGGAAGAATAGTGCGTGGGTGTGAAATAAGCATCTGTGCTTATAATTTGCCTGCAGACGATAATAATATAATATAACACGTGTTGTTCAGCCCTAAATATCTATTACTGCATTATCTGTATTCTCAGCACGTAATCTATATTATCTTTCAACAGACCTACTATAACAAACGGCCGGTGCGCTTACTGAGCTTTGATATATTGCCAATACACGAGCTTTAAGTGCTTTTCAAAGCTTCACCAGAAATGCAACAAATAATGTATCTAATATAAATCTATTCGGGGCCCTTATACTGTACTATATTTATAGGTAAAAGTACCCACTGCGTTTTATTACGGAAACATGAACGGAAAACTAAATAACTTATAAACCAAAGTTTTCAGCGAATACTTTTAGAATTTTTTATTTTTGCTTTTCGTAACAAATATTAATGCTTTTTCTTCTAGAATTTTTACTATAAATGCAATTACTACACTTTGATTAATGAAGATAAATAATCATATATTTAGTAATTTCATCATGAAAAACAATGCTCTATTCGTTATGTAAGTAGTAGTCTGTGCACAAAATCAATTATAAGAGTTTGTCAATCAAATAAAAAAGGAAAACCAAAACAAAACAAAATCAGCCCCACTAAGAAAAAAATCAACTTGCAATATATCAAAACAGTGATCTATAAAGCACTTAAAAAAAAATTGAAGGACTTTTTTTATTAATAGGACAATATATGACTTGATCGAATTTTTCAACAATTAAAGAAAATTATAAATGTCACTCTTTGTATCATACTAATGTTGAATTGTAATTTTAATCTATTGTATGCTGACGCCCTACACCCAATTGGGTCATTTTCACGGAAAATAAAGATAAAGATTATAACGATATGTAAGAAGATACCAAAAAAACAAGAAACTGACTTTTGATCAGCGCAATCTTACGGCTTTTACGTATAAAATTGGGAAAAATCTATGCCGCGGTGCTTTAAAAAAGACAAAAAACATATTAAATCAAAATCACACTGGTGAAGAAAAAAATATGGCCGATTCAGTAAATCAAAATAGTATTGCTGAAATGAGAAGAAACCGAAAAACCTAGAAACTGACTTGTGACTAGCACATTAAAAAAATTCAATTCTAATTTCAGCGTAAAGTAAAGAAAACTGTAATGCTATTAACAAAGCAGCAACCAAATTCGTATTTTATGTAGGTAAATTATGTATTAGTAAAACAAAAATGTAAATAATATGAAATTTGGAACAAAATTTTAAATTTTGTAAGAATTAAAATTAATTTGAGTTTCCAAAGCATAATGTATCGCTTAAAATAAAAACAGAAATGAATAGCCATAACTTGGGACAGTTACAGTAATAAAATAGAAAGGGCATATTTTACTGGAGAAAATCGGCCAATAATTACCGAAAAAGAGAAAAAAATAAATGGGTCGTTGTAAAAAGTTTCGAAAAAGCTCGTTTCCTAGAAGTGATTTGGTTGTATTGTGTGCTTAATAAAATAGAATTTCCATAGACGGTCGGTCGTTGTGTGCCCACGTGTGCTCCAATATCGAAATGCAACATCCGACCGGCGAGGAAAACGAGTCAGGTAACATTCGATTTACACTTCTGCACTTTCACCATTTCCACACCCACACCCCGTGGGCGCGTCGTGCATCCCTCAACCCATACACACAGAGATATGCGCCATAAAAGTGGTTGCAAATTGGTTCGTTCACATACGGCGGCCCGACTGCCATTCGTCGAAATATGAAAATCATTTTCTAGGCATCCTCTTCGCCTCGCACTGAACTGAACCAAAGAGACATTCCATCCGTGAAACTTTACCTTTGCGGTATTGTTAGCTTACGTGACTCGCTTTGGTAATTTTACTACACAGGCAACTTATTGAATTCAAATGAATCCGGTTTCCACAAAAGGGAACTTTCATAAATATTATTTAATATAAAAGCATTCCTCTTGAATTACCTGCAGCTATATCAAAAATGTTACATTCTAACAATCTTTTTCCATTTTCCTCCTCTTCATTCTCTCGCTTTTTTTGTTATTCTATTCTATTGATTCGATTCAAGTGTGCAAGTGTATGCACGAGAATGGACGCAACACTGGTTAAATTTATTTCGTTTAAAGAGTACGAGATGGGAAAGTTGGTCGGAAAATTTGCTTTATTATTGGGTAACCATTACGTGATCAACGAAATCAATATAAGAACTTAGTGGTGAGAAATTCTTTGAAAGTTTTTTTGCTTTTATTCTTTGAATCGACTTTCTTGATTGCAACTTTCGGTTAATAACTTTTTCTCCGACTACTTTTCTGGATGAATTTCGTCGCAGTCTTTAGTGGAGTTATAGGAAAAACTGAGGCATTTTGGATTTAAGACTATTCCACACGAAGTAATAAATATTGGCAGATCAATTTAAAGAATCATTTCTCAAATTGCCGAAATTTCTAGAAAAGTACTTGTAAAAATAAAATAAAATAAAATTTAAAAAAATTATATGTTAACATTAATTTGAGTAAATTGAATACTTGAATATTTACTTCGAAAAGTAGAAAAATCGAAAAATTTAATTATTTCTTAGGAATTTTAGCTGCATTCAAGTAAAACGCAATTTTGAAGAAAACCAGCAGTTTCCCAACGTAATATTCCTAATTTTATATTGCTTTTCTGGTTAGTTTTGCTATGTTTGATAAAAATATTCCATAAAGAAAGTACAGAGCTGAGGAAATTGTAGTAACAAAAAAGTTTTAACTGCGAAACAATGTTTTTTCGCAATATAATTGATATTTTCGATATAAATTTTGGGAAAAATAAGAAATAAACTCTTTTTTTTAAACTGATCAATTAATAAATATTGTGTTAATACGATAAAAAGAAGGTTACAACGTCCCCATTAAACGAAATCCTAAATAAATGATCCGTAATGCTTCAAGAAGTCTAAACAGAACAAACCCGATAAATAATTATTTTCAATCCGTCCTTTATTGTACAAACAAAGACAGGTATAATTTAATTAAAAGAGCCCAAATAAATATCTTGATTGGATCTTTTTATTAAATGCTCAAACCAAAAGTAATTTCTTTATTCAAATAGTGCTTATTGATTTAAGGTTAATGGAAAGTTTGGAAAATATCAAAGAAAATTAAATATTTTACGCAATAATAAGTAATTTAAACCCTCATTGTCACTCAAAGAACACATCTTTGAATTCATTAAATCGATACTTTTTTTTTATTAAACTTAAAGTCTCCAATCCCATTAAAACCCGAAAGGTGTCCAAGAAAAGGGACTCCCATACCTGGAACAAAATATAAATATCAATTTAGAATAGATTAGGACGAGTGGTGTAATCTAAAATGGGCTCGTAAAGTGCGTATGTTTTAATAAAATTGATGTCTATGTGTTCGAGGGGACGGCAAATCTCTAACGTAGCCTTTTGCTAAGTGGAACAGCATTTTCTTTCCCTCACGTTCACAGGGTGTATTTGTAAGTGCAAACCCTTTTTGAAAGGATCGCTCGTCTAACTGTAAATCTTTCTTTCGTGGACAATGAGTGCAAGTGTGGTGTTGCTGTATTGGCCGAATAAAAAAATGAGACCAAAACTTTTTCGTTATTCGCCACGCAGTCCCTTTGTGAGAAGCAAGTTGTTATATTATCAACAACTTCGGGGCTATTACTTTGAAAAATGACGGATGTAATAATATAAATATGTACAAAGAAAAGTAAAAAGGCGACAAAGTTTTAGCCTCATTTTGCCTTGGAACATTTATATTAAGGGTCAAAAGTTTTTTTGTTCTCTTTTCTTGCATTTTTTTTTTTCGTTCGTCGTTCGTTTGTCATACATAAAAGTCCTTGCATTTGTATTCCATAAATTTGGTTTACAAACTTATCCAATATTATTTGTCACAATAATAATATTTTATCTTTTGATTTATTATCCTTTTGGTAATCTTAAGTAAATTCAGAACAAAGAAATAATTAAATTATTTACATTATAAGTGCGTAATTTAAGCACTGCGTTATGCAGGGGAGCCGTATTAAGCGCAGACGGAAAAACAATTATACTGATGAAAATGCAGACCTTTTTATGATCAAACGATGAAAAGTGGTGTATTAACATGCAGGGTGGTTTACAAAAGCGGAAGAGCATCGATATAAAAGAAAACTACACACTATTTCAAATGGATTACAATTATTATTTCATATTTTGATTTCCTCGTTGAGCGGACCGCTAAAACTATAAACCAAAACTTATTGCTCGTTTTTTTAAATAATTTTTATTACTGTATTTTTATACAATTGTTTTTATGAAGATGATGTGGTCATTTCATAAACAACATTTGAGAGCGGAAACGTAAAGTTGGCTTTCATAAATGAATTACATTCAAAATAATCTTTTATTTGAAATAATATTTATTAACCATGTAAATGATATTTTTAATTATTAATCATTCTTTTAACCAATATCCATTTATTACGCATCCAGATGCATATGTGACAAATTAAAATAAAATAAAATTTTTCGTACTTGGATAATAGTTTTCAATATACTCGTATTGTTACCGTACTTTCCGTCCGACTATATGAAATAACTTGACTTAACTTTTTTCCTTCATGATATTTTTTCGAAATGATAAAATATTGAAGTGGTAGTATTCAATGAGTAGTATCTTTTAACATTTTTTTAAACTCTTACTACTTCTCGTTTTTATGCAACACCCCTTTTAAAATCGCTTAATTTTGAATTTCTCACCTTCATTTTTAATATATAAATAGTCGCTTATGCCTACCGAGTTAATTACTGTGGCTATTATTTATCACAACTATAAATATACATTTTTAATAAAATATGGATAATTTAATATTACTGGTGACAAACCTCATACTACACGCAGAAATAAATAAATCACCTGTAAAATAAAATGTTATTTGGCGGAAAGACTTAGTCGGCCGATAGCCTTTTGCCACTTAGTGATCAATAAATATATTTTAAATAAATAAATAAATTGCAGATTTAAATGGAAATTGTAGTAATGCACACCAATATGAAGGCGCCGGGTTATGAACATTATAACAATTGGGAGTGATCTTTATGGAGTGACCTTAACTATCGCACATAGAATAATTTAACTATTTCATTATAACAATTGGGAGTGATCTTTATGGAGTGACCTTAACTATCGCACATAGAATAATTTAACTATTTTTAAACATAATTATTTTCAAATTCATGCAATTATGAAATATTTTCGCCACCACATCCGGTATTACCCCTCAAAACCGGTTAAAATTAAAATAATAAAAAATGTCTTTTATGATGCAAATTATTCTTATTTTATTGATTTTTTTATGATAAAACTAGCATTATTAAGTGAATAGCTCTATATTGAAAAGTCATAAAAAAATTATATAAATCTTATGGAAAACCAGAACTAGGCAAAGAATCCCTCGTAAAAAATTAAGTTTAACTTTCCATATAATTCCCTATGGTCAAACGAAAAGTGCAGCTATTTTATTTTATTTTTAATGTTTCATAATGATATTAAACAAAAAATAGGTAGTTAAGTTAATAAATATTAATTTTTTAGGTTGAGTAAAGAAGATATTTACTTTTAAAATTTACGTGAAAAGAAAATAAGAAAAAATAAATAAAAAAACGAAAAGAAAAAAAAATACAAAGGATAGGCAATTTTTCACAAATAAAAACGGCAAAAATTGCTCGTATATCAAAACAAAGTTATTTATTTTGCGTTGCGAATGTGACCCAAATGAATGTTAATGAAAGCATAAATTTCGAATAACATAGAACGCGAACCGCTGCCGATTATTTGCAAATCATTAATTCGGAAATATTTCCAGTATGGCCGCAAAGTTGTTAACGATTGCAAGGAAGCGTTCTTTCGGCAGTTAATTACAGTTACATGTATTGGTGGTTAATCCAATAAACCAATGGACCTATGAATATTACAGCATTTGATTTATGCAATTTATAAAGGCAATCCCATTGTTAGAACGATAATTACCATCAATGGCAAATATTTGTGCACCGACAGAGTCTCAATTCGTAATTGCTTCGGATTATAGCTCATGGGGTTTGACCGTTTTATATTTATGCGCTGCATTGAATGTACCGACATCCACACACGCAATGGTTACGACTGTGTGCTCGGCAAAGTGAACAATCGCAAACAGGAGAGATATAGAAGTAAACAAAATTAGTGCGTAATTAGTGCGCGTGCATGCAAATTATTAATTTATTGCCCTAATACGAATTGAATTTCCTTGCCGGTCCATTAAATAGCCTTCATTAGCTGGGCTGCGTAACGATCAGTAATTATTACAGTCGCTCCCCTATCAACGGCGGAGATGTTGCGAGCGCTGTGTCCTTTTTTCTTCTGCTTTCGGCTCCATGCAGAAATAAATGTCTCGAAACGGTCCGAGCGAGCTAAAGAAGCAATTGTGCATATAACGAACGCACGAAGAAAATTTCATTTCTTTTCAGACCGTCAACACAATGAGCGTTAATGAATTCACTAACAATTTTAAATTGTATTCCACTTCAGTCCATTTCTTTTTCTTGAAGGGAGTTCACATTCGGGATGATTGTAATAATAAAAATGGCTTCGTAAAGAAGTTGCTAATTAGCATTCTTCTTCTTTGGTTCGCTAGAGCAATTTCCCTTAATTGCGGCTAACTTTATTATCAGGCTGCGAAATGTAAATAAGTGTGTATTAAATATAGGTACTGGAACAATTATTTCAGTATGCAGCGCTTGCATAAACTTTAATTATTCGAATTATTTTACGATCGCAGTTATAAATGTTAATTTAGCACTAAACAGTAACAAACGGGAAATTTTTGCATCTTTCAGCATTCCGGTTTACATTTTTTTTATTATCTTTGCGAGCGGTTGGAAATGAACAATTCGTTAAATTAAAATCTTTAAGAGAATTAATTATTAAATAATATTAAATCACCAGTCTTCGTTAATTAATTATAAAATTCGATTTTGTTTTTATTTTTAGTTATCCCATAGTAATTAAGAGAGTTTTACAAAGGTTATTAGAAATCTTTTCAACCGAACCCAGAACTGTCTTTCGAATCAACGAAATTTTTTGTTTTTGTATTGGAGATTGCTTCATTGGTTTATTTAACAATGGTTTTCCATTTTTCAAATTAGCCCTTTTTAGTTCTCAAATTCGGAAGATTAAAATATTTCAATTGACTACCCATAATATTCTTAAGAATTTTACAGCGCGGGTAATGAATAGCAATTAATTCCTGTAATCTCCTTAAATTCGTAATTATTGTTTCTTCTATCCCAAATTATGATATAAATTTCTATGATTAATGAAGATATATGAACTAAAGAGGTTTTAATCATTTCATCTTGAAAAATAATGCTATTTCTAATATTTAATTAGTTGTAGTCTGCGCTCAAAACAAATTTGAAAGTTTTTCATAATTATTTAAGAAATCGAAAAAAACTTAAAATCAATATCCCACCCAAAATCAAAAAAAATTGGAAATACATGTTTTTTGAATGAGAAGAGACCGGAAAAAAAAACAAGAAGCTAAATTGTCATCAGCGAAATGAAACACAGTTTTTTCTTAGGTATTAATTAAGGAAAAATCTCAACCGCTGTTGAAGGTGCCGCAACTAATTTCGTAATTGATGTAAACTATGAACTTGTAAAAAATATGAAATTAAAATATGTTTAAATTTTAATAAGTTTTAGTTAAATTTATTAAAGAAATATGCATTCGAAAAGTACAATTTTGGACAGAGGGAGTAGAGTATAATATACCTAATAAATACCATTTTTTAATACTATAATAAAAACATTGCAAGAATAAAAAATGTGAACAAAAATTGTAAAATGGAGGGAGTAACCGCAGCAAATGATAAAATAAAATCGAAATTTCCAGCAGTGCGCAAAAATATAAATTTGAAAGCGAAGTGCAAAAATTAATGGATTCCCGATGGCATACATCAATTGGTAATAAACTTTACATTCGCGCAAATAATTCGAGCGTTATTAGAGTGAAATTACGAATTTTTCACGCGAGGCGTAAATTACAGCCAAAGGCAATCGACGATTTCATTGAGATTAATAGAGGCGCGTAATTAATTGGTGCTGATATTAAAAGAGAAGCCGTTTTTGTAGAAACTTTCGATTATCAACATCTCGCATCCAAGCATTGCAATGCCGCTGCTAAACAAAAGGAACGGATGAGAATAGCCCAGTCCGGACGCGATAAGAGACGAAGAGATCGATTGAATTGAAAAGCACACCCTACCGTACTATGGCTCCTACATTTTTGAGGCGCATTTTTTCGCAGCAAGCGAATAGTCCTGTAATTGCGTTATTAGCAAAGTTATTAATCATTGTTCGGGCAAATAAAATTATCCTTTAAATATCGATTTAGTTTGCACGTGCGCAATATTAAAGCAATTAAGTTAGCAATCATCGCTTGACGTCATTTTCCACCGATTATATTTGCACAATGTTCAAACAGAAGCAAATAAGTTGATTATCTAACTAATGAGCTCCATAATTATTGATGCATTTAAACTTAATTTTACATTAAAAAAAAACATAATCTTGAGAACTGTTAATCATCTTAAAATAATATCTTTAATGTAGATAAAAAATTACAATTAAAAGATTGACAAAATTCTGAACCCATTTCATATTCAGTTATTCATGCAAAACAAGCAAAAGAGAAGAAAAGTTTTTTTTGGTGATGGGATATTCCGGTGGATATCAGTAAATGTTGAAAATTGTTCTATACATATAGTTCAGGCTAAAGGATAATAACGGTAGAGAAAGCCTGTTGTGTCATTGATGATACCATAGACAAAAGGAACAGGAACGAGTGTCAAATATAGATAACATCATTGCTACAATAAAGCCACAGCCACATTTATGTGAGTAGAGTTGAACCACCGTTTGCTATTGCTACCCTCACAATAACATTGATGTTTTTATTAAGATCACGGTTTTCACATTACAACCTTTTTTATCTTTCTTACCCAATAATGCTGCTTCATATCATCGGCATGTTCTTGTTCACGGATAGTTTTTGGATAAAGGACTCTAATCTAGTATAGCGGATGACAAGGGTTTTACACTCAAAGTTTTTTTATTTTTAATTTTAAAACTGATTTATATATAATTAGTATACTATACAGGGTATTCCAAGTTGAGTGGCCAATTAAATTATTATGGAAACTTGAAATGGCAAAGTTCTGAAACTTCGCATGATCCTCTTTTAGGAAATGATCTACATTATTTTTGTATTGGCGGGCTCATACAACTTCCGGTTATACCGGAAGTATACATCAACTTCGTTATTTCAAATTGAACACCCCCATTTTTATTTCATATTTTGATTTCTTATAGAAAATAAAGAGGATTTTGTAAAACAAGTTTCTATGTATCATGCAAACTTTTCCGGCTATAACTCATTTCCGGTTATTTTTGCCAAAATTGGCGTCATGTGAAAAAGATCTTAACTTCCTCATTTTTGATGATAACTTCATATTTTTTTTTTGTATGCTCTTTCAAGATGTGTGTCCTTGTGTTTTTTGTGTTAATGCACACTTTTTTTATACAGGGTCTTCACAAAATGAAGATAAACTTTGAAATCGAAAAAGTGGTATAACTTAATTTTTTTTTAATGGATACCCTACTTTTTTATTTTTTTACCATAACACATATCTTACTATCAATTTTATTATTAGGGGTTTCATAAGTTTTTAAAATTTTAAAGATATTTTTTAAGATACCAATTTTTTCAAAAATAACCGGAAGAGGCGATAACTTGAAAAGTGAACTTAATATAAAAGACTTTTTTTTTACAAAAACAAATTAAAGTACCGGAAGTGATCAAGTGCTGAAAATATTTTAAGTGAGTGGAGCTTTAGGAATAATTTTGAAAGCAAAAACCAAAAAGTGCCTATGTATCATAGTTCTCACAAAACAGTTAACCGTAAATGAAAAAAGACACCCTGTACAAAGAACAAACCTATCCAAGAAAACTAATAGACTTCAAATAAGGAAAAGAAAAACTTACCTCTAGCTGATAATTTTTTTGTGTTGATAATTTTGGCTGCGAATTCTAATCCTGTGGACTTCTGGACGCATCGTTTTACGACTGAAAAAGCTCCCCTGAAACGCAAAAAGGGTTGCCATTAGTTTTTATATTCGAATACGGGGCGCATAATACCTGTGGAACGAATGCGGCCCAAGCAAAATAGCAAATAGAAATTGTAAAAAAAAAAAACGGAAGAAAATGGTAGATGGAGGAGATCTGTGGGGAAATCAAATAGCGGGGGCTCTTAATGAGAGCTTTTACTGCATTTTGATAGATCTGTATTTCCGAGAGCCGGAATGCGAAATATTCTAATGGCCAATATAAATAAAGATGTTCAGTGATGTTAATTCGGGGATTATTTATAGCCTGTCGCTACTAAATTTGTCGTCTGGTTTGGTTAGACCATCAGCCAGGGACTCGTTTTAATAGCTGTTCCTCTATACAAATGCATCCACAACATGCGGTTCATACACACTGTGGATGTGTACAGAGTACGCTGCTGTAACATTATTTAGATTATCTGTTGTGTCATGTTTGGTTATATACTTATCAGTGGCACTTCATGACTCAAACTGTTGGACTTGAATTACGAAAATGGTTTTTCTTTCTAAGTAATTGCTTTAATTTACTAATTTCATTTCCATTGTGCGGTTTTTAATTTTATTTTATTTTTAAGGTTTGGTTTTAAAGTTTGGTTTTATTTTTTATTTGTAATATTTAACTGTTTTTTTTTTAATTATTATTATAAATTGCTTGAAACAAGTTTTTTATTGAAAAAAAGTTTTATGACAAAACAATAAAAAAGTATTATTAACGGTAATAAAACGGCTAAAATTTCTAAAATTTAATAACATTTGTTAAAAGGCTCTTTCTAAAATTGATTTTATCATTAAAAGAGAAAGTAATAATTCTGGATTCTGTAATTTTTGAGTTTAAATATTTACTTTTTACTTTATGCTACAGAAAAAGTGTAATAAATTTTGATTCGAAATTTGATAACCGTTGCTTTATGTTACTTTACTTTATTTTTCTTTAAAAGTCTCCGTTTTTAAGAAACTTGTTTCTCGCTTCAATATAATTGCCTACAACTGAAACAATCTAATCTTAACAAAACTAATTTATTTGCTATTTTGCAAAAATTATTAAAATTTTAAAAATATTTTGGAATTAAATTTTTCATTTTCTTGCATCATTTTATGATGCTGCATATAAAAATTATGGCGTTGGAAAATTTTATGAAATATAAGTTGGGAATCCATTACGTAATTTTAACTTAATTAGTTTAAATAATAATATTACATGATAAACAGGTGCGTTCCGCCTACGCTGGCAAAACCGATATCAATTAATTAGAGAAGCAGCAGTATGTACATTGAGATATTTACAAAGGAAAAGAAACTCTCATTCAATGATGGTGGAACTCATAAAAGAAAATGCATATACCCATCATAGTATAATATAAGTATACACATATTGCATAATTTTGTGTGCGGTGTAATAAAATAAAATGCGGTAAAACAGAGGCTTAGAAAGTATATCATAAGGCATCGATCGGCGGAGCGCCATAATAAAATATTTGCACTAAAATTCGCTCTAAATATAGCTGACACTGTACTACTGACAAGGCTATACTACTTGGGACATAAAATAGGATCGTACAAGTACATACGTCAAGTGTACGTACCATTCCACCCACACAGGGTGCTTTTTATTTTCATTTTTACCTCCTATCCATACCGTGTGGCGTATATAAGATACCACAAGAAAACCCTCAGAGCTAATACGTAGGAATCACTAACTTTTCTAGGGTGCCACTTCAGACTTGGTGTCTGTCTGAAGATCTCGACAATATCAAATAATACGCGGACACAATGCTTCTTAATCGCTTTAATATAAATATGTGCCCAATCGAGACTAGTCGATTGACCGTAACATGGGGACACAAATGTTCTTATCATTTGTACAAAACTACTATCGTTTTTATATGCTACAACCGCTTTTATTTAATTAAAAAATAAAATGAATAGCATTATAAAAAAAAGTTTATATTTCGTATAAGTAATAATTTTTTGCAGTTATTATTAAATTGTGAAAATTTTAATTTTGTTTGTTTTGTGTGGCTGAGGCTAAATTCATCCTTTAAGGGTTTCTTTTTTCTTTTTCTTTTGTTAATTCTGAAGATATAAACTTTTTAACTTATTGAAGAACGACTTTTCATTCATTTTTCTTTCTTGACCACTTTTTTCTGAATTTAAAAATGCATTTTTATTGCTTTCTATTGGAGTATTTTTAAAGTAAAAAAGTTTTAGATTAGGAAACATTTGGCTTACTTAGTTTTAGTTTTAGTATTTTATAAATTTTAAGATAAGTCTTAAAAATATTTGTTATTTATTAATTTAAATTAATCAAATATAAATATTGACTATCTTTCTACATTAATTAAAAACTTTTTTTTTAAGTTTAATATTAACAACGTATTTATTTAAAAGATCATCCTAAAAACCAACAGCTTGAAAATATTGAATTTTTTTTCTCACATTTTTATTTATGATGATTAAGCTAATTTAAAATCTTAAACTTTTGAAATTTGAACATCTATATCCGAAATTGTTAATTATTTCTTTTAATTCCACTTTTGATTGAGCAAAAAATACTGTTTCTGTCATTATCATCATCTTTTTTAATGCGAAATTTTAAAAAATATCTTTTTTACCACTTTGTACGTATTGTATTTTTTTTTTTTTTAATAATTTAGTAGGTTGTACTTGTAAACGTACTTTGCTAAATTTATTTTGTCGTTAAATTAATGAAAAGCTAAATTTTTCGTCAGCGGTATTATTTTATAATGTCCAATTAATATTGATCGATCATGATAAAAATTCCTCCCTCATTTAAAATCGGCAAGAAAATGGTGAAAGTTCCTTTCCTCCCGAGGGAGGAGAACCCAATTGCTCGCTAAGAAATATAAGCAATCGAATGAAAAACTCATTTGAATGACCGATGAACGGCTGCGGTTCTCTTAGTGTAACTTGAAATTGCTTGACGATTAGTTTTAGGTTATGGTGAGGTTATAGTTTCAAGGTGGCAATGCGGAGGAAATCATAAACAGTGCTAAATAGCTAAATGCTCAGGAACCAGACTGTCCTCTCAGTCAAAAACGATTACATTTTCTAACTTTTCACTTAAAAAAAATATTTTAAAATTCGTTTTTAATTAATTAAAAAATTAAACATTTGTTCTATAATCAATTTTTGTGATAAAACAAAATGGAAATATCTAATCTACAGACATCATTAAAAATTAGATGTTTTCTTCTTCTTTTATAATTTTTTTTTTTATGATTAAATATTATTTGTTGAAAAAATCTTATTTTGAAATAGTACTGATATTACTTTAATTTAATTAATTAGCTTATAAAATTCGTACATTCGGCATTTTTCTAGTTTCTTTTTTGTTTGTTTTTTTTTTCTTCAGTAAAAAGAAACCGCAAAAAGGCAAGTCCAATAATGAGGACCCTGTGTTAACGTGTTTGTACGTGTGGGTGAGAGGAATAATTTTATCCTTTCTCGGGTTCTCTCTCTGCAGTATTGATCCTAGGACGGGCGACGCGCCGTAATAAGACCGACGGACCGGCTTCGACTTGCGCAAAAATTATACGAGTACGCGTACGGTGTACGAACATTATACTTTCGTCGCCAAAGCCGAAAGCCAACAGCATTAACTTTTTCCGCTTTTTCGCCTATCCTCACATATATGTACAAACATACACAGCTACATAATGAATGAAAACACTCACGCATCCGCCGCTGGTGCTAATTAGATGAGTGCACGCTGCACCGTTTTCAATTACTTTGCACAGGTTAATTGTCGATTAGAAGCGCAATGCACACGTCGGAGGAATGCATAAGTGGTTTTTCTATTTGTGTGCATGTGTGTGTGTGTGTGTGTGTTTGTGTGTGTGTGTGTGTGTTGCAATAGAGAACATCTTTTGCGTGCGCTTGTGGGCTTTGCTTCTATTTTAGAAATGCGACGGTTAAATTTAGCCAGACGCCGGTTATGATATGCTCTTGTGGAAAATCAGGATGTGCCGTTTTCAAGATTCTCATCTGTTTATTTTGCCCATTTGCCCTACTTGTTAATTGGGTATCGTTTGCTGAATTTCCGCTTACTCGCATACATAAATGCCAAATGGTTGCTCTGCATTCATTCATATTGAAGAGCAAATATAAAATTTAGATGAAAATTTTGCTGACGCTTTTCGCAACGAACGTAAATGTAAAAAGGCAATGAAGACATGTCGTGAGTGTTGCGAATAAGACGCCCCGGATCGATGCCGGCGCACAAAAAATGAACGAAATTGGATTACGGGAATAAAGGTTAACAGGTCTTCTTAGATCGATTCCTGGATTTAGAAAATTACTATGCTATGCCTATGTCCTCAATATTCAGCTATGCTTTCTACACATTCTGATAAAGAATCTGTTATGTGTTAAAATTCCAAACCTATTACCATTGTCATTTTGGTAGTTTTTCTTTTTTCGATTTGTATTACAGATTTTTCATTGTAGAAAAATGTAATAAAACTCTTACAGAGTGTTGCGATTTGCTGTGACAAGAATCCATGTGAACGTATAAATCTTGGGATATCTTTGATGGCAGTCATATACTATATGGTAACTGTCTCATCAATACTTATTGTTGTAGTGAATTTATAACGGTGGAAGAGTTGCAAAGAATTTTATATAAAACGATGAGTTTTAAAGATTTACGGTAATATTTCTAAATTCAAAATTATCAATTTTCGTTTTAGATTTTAAATATTGCAATTATAAATTTACATTTTCTCAAAAATTTGTGTATGGAGTAACAGAATTATAATTATTATTTATAGCAGTAGTTCAAGGTGCTACCCCTGGCGTTTTAAACAAAATAACGTTCCAATTAGCAAATTAAAGTGTGGCAATGTTAATATAATATACTGTTAACAAAGTATAAATTAAATTGTTTTGAATATTTTTGTTTTTGCTTCCGGTTTGGCTGGAAATGGCATAAAATTTTGTTTTTAAGAATATTCTCTTTATATTTTTTTCTAATAATTTTATAAAAATAAATTTTTATTCCTTTAGAGTTTTTATTATAATATTTTATAGTTATTCATTAAATTTATTAAACCAATTGAAGTTATAAATTTAAATCAACTTTTAAGTATTCAAATTGTTATTTTAACTTTAAAAGAATTTAATCTTTCAATTTACACAATTATTTCACATTTATCTGTGATATTTATTATTAAAAGAATTATAAATTTTAAAAGGGTTTAAAATTTAAAAAATATTTTTTTATTAACAAAATTAATTAGTTTTTAATTAAAAATATTTATGTAAATACCAATTTTAATATACCTCTATGTATAAAATTTATATAACTTTTAATTCATAATAATTTAATTTATTTTAATTGATAATGTTAAATTTTGGTTATTATTTAACTTTTTTCATTAATTAAAAATCAGGAGTGATGAAAGAATAATCTTAAATGAGAATAATTATCAAGAAATGAATGAAATTATTTTAAAACAAATTTTATATTTTTTTTTTTTTAATTCATTATTATTTTTGTACCATATTCAACACTTCTGAAAGTTTTTATCTTATTTGTTGTTACAATAAAATTACTAATTGTAAATTATAGTAGATAAAAATATTAATCACTTTTTTAATAAAAACTTTATCGAAAATACGTACAAATTGAGTTTAAAAAATTTTCATAAATTAAATTCATAAATTAAACGAATTAATTCTAAAAAAGACATTTATTAATTTCTTCTTTTTTTTTTGTGAAAAATAAACTTTAAAAATTGATAACCGTTTAAACTCCTCTATCGACTCAATTTATAATTAACTTGAACTTTTAAAACTTTGTAAAGTTTTTAATTTAAATGTCAAAATTTATTAAATTAATAATTATTTTCAATAATTAAATATGTCAAAAGGGTTTATTATTAACGAAAGTTAATTTAATTATTTCAAAACTATTTGCTGAGCATATTTACGTTGTTTATTTGTTTCATTTTTAATAAGCAAATACTTAAATGAATTACTATTACTTTCAACTAAATATGAATTCAAAAATTGCATTAAACGAAAATTGCAATAGATATAAAAATGCTTAAAAATTTCCAACCAATAATATAAATTAATCGGCTTTGTCGTTTCAACTAGTTAATGGAACATTATTTTAAATAAAAACTAGACAATATTTTATTTGATATTCTAAAGTATATGCATCAAAGTGAAAAGTACGCTGTATATAAATTTAGCAGTATTGCGGGAGTCATAATAGCGAATATATGAGCTCTGACTATATTCATTCGCTTTTGATAAATTCTTCCCTTCGCAAATTGCTTTTGATATCTTAAAGAAGAAGAAACGCCCGTGGCGGCAGCAACAACAACAGCAGGCAGCGGCAGCTTCGACGCCGACGACATTCCTAAACGGAAACCGCCTCTCCACTCACTCACACACGCACGCACACACACACACACACACTCAGAGACAAACAGGCATAGTTATTATTAGAATCCTTCCAAATGTTTTCAATCAATAAACCAAATAACCACCCGCCGACCTAGAAATCGACCAACAACACACACACCTACGCACACACAAAAACACCGAACCGTCAGACTTCTAATCATTTCATTGGGCTCTCTTTCCTTGCCTTCTCTAAGTAAATATTTCCCTCGGCGTATACTTTTTCATTCTTCCCAATTATACCTTATGTCTGTTCTATCAGTTACATGCTTGTACGTATGTTACAGGGAATGTTGAATTTGGAAATGCTATATCTTCGAAAAGTCTTCTTAATGAAAGTATGGAGAAAAGTTGTTTTGAAATTAAGGTAACGATATTTCCTATTAAAAATTCTAATTACACTGGAAAACAATGTGGTTGTCAAATGAAATTTGTAATGATTATTTTGATTGTTGGCCCAACTACATTAAAAAAAATTGTAGTCTTGTTCCAGTCTCGTTCAGTACTTTGTGACAGCTACAGGACCTTATTCTCAACCCGGATTTGGGTAACTTCTACACTTTTAACGATAGAGATTTAGTTAAATGGACCAAAATGGGCAGAATTTAACGCCCATCTTATACCCGTTTACAAAAATCGGATTTGTTTCCTAGTTCCCGAATTATCCATAAAAAAAAATGACGATTTTTTATATTTTATGAAAATTATGTGGCATAGAATAAATTTTGATAATTAATTCCAAGAAAAGTATTTGAGATAGAAAGAAAAAAATAATTTATCCAACTCGTATTTTAGACTGCCATCTGAATAATTTATCAAATTTTACCAAGTTTGATTTTCAAGAAACAAAACTTGTGTTTTTTAAATGGTTACCTTATTACCTCTTATTGAAAATTTGATATAAGTTTTCGTGTGACAAAAAAAAAAGTTTTAATTTTGTTAACCAGTATTCTTTTGTGGTTATTTATAATTTATTATAATTTAGTATAAGTTTAAATTTGGTTAGGTCGGGTTAGTCCCAGTTGAAGCTGAAGGTAATCCTCGACACCGTTTCTTAATCAATTTTGCTTAAACTGAGTGAACCAATAAGAGTAGATTTCAAACTAAGCACAAGTAACTTTCGCTGAAGAAGCTACATTTCCTGTAGCACATATACTGTTTCCCCGTAACGAATCCTTATTTTTGGATTAATTTCATTGTATTAAGTCTCAAGGGAGTTTGAATAATGATGCAACTTTAATCCTCAATAATGCACTTTAAACTTTTACCAACTTTACGGATAAATACTTAGTTATTATTACTAAATTAGGATAAGATAATTACATCGAACGACCTTATTCGGGATGGACATTCCGAGATTTATCTTTGATGACTATCGAGGTTACCTTTGGGTTGTTTTGGTTAGGTTTTCTTTTTTAACGTTTCTTATAAGTTTTCTTTTCTTTTATACGGGTGACACAAATTTTACTACCACCTCTTCTATTTCTTTATGTTTGAACCGATTTTTACAAAATTTAGTATACATTCTTTTATAAGATATTAAATTCCATTTAAAATTCTAAAGTTGGGCGATTTCCGGTGTAAAGATGATATCTATCCAGTAATGTTAACTATGATTGTAGACCAAATTTGGTAAAAGTCGGTTCAGAATTAAATAAATGGCAGGGGTTACTGCAAAAATGCAGAATATAAATTTATATTTAAAAAAATTGGGACAATTTTTTTTAATATGCATGAACTATTAAACGAAATCAATAGCTCATGTCACAATCAATAAAAAATAATAATGAATTTAGAGTTTTGTCGGCAAAAACCAAATAGAGGGAGGTATAAAATCAATTAAGTAAATATTTTGTAAAACTAATAAACTTCTGTTATTTTTCAAGCTGTTTGTGTTAATTTTTAATAATTTGTCACGAATTAATTAACTTGTTTGCCCTACAAAGATACATATTTACCAAGCGACCTACCGACGACAATTTTTTAATTAAACGGCAAAACTTTTTTTTCATTCTTATTACGGATTAATTAAGGAAAGAGTGAACAAAGTTCTGGCTGTACTATATTAAGTAAAAGGCGGTTGAGAACAATGAAAAGCGTAATTACAGCGTTTTATCATATAATTCAGGTTTTTGTCATTTCGGGAGTCGTTTGGCTGAACGAATGTAGGTCATCATCTCGTCAGTTATTCACCCTTCGGTCTCCCCCCGAACACACACGCACATTAATACGTACTCGGCGCCCGATATGAATTTTAAACAGTCTCTCAGGCCCACACAACTGTAAGTATAAATAATAGAAAAAGTGGACGCGCGAGCTTTTTCCTAAGAAAATAAAAATAGCAAGCGCGCATAGTTCGGGAAAGCTTTTCACGACCAATTTACTCTTTTCGCTTGCCGCCTTCCTCTACTTTTCCTTCCCCCTCTCTCTCTCTCTCTCTCTCTTTCCGTTCGTCGTTTCGGTTTGTCCCCAAACCAACCCCCCGTTCTCTTTGAAAAATGCTTTAAGTGCTCGTCTTGAATATGAAACTTAATTAGTTGCGGGGGACATTGTGTTTATGAAAATGTATGCAAATGTAAATCCATCCAATGGTCGCATATACTGCAGACTGTGAAAAATTCATTTCTCGTGCACGCAAATTTTCCTTTTCGATCAAATGCACTTTGTATTCATATATTCGCTATTACCTATTCCGTATATATTTGATCAGAAATGTGATGACTTATGATTGAAGGTGTAGAAGTTGATGAATGGTGTTATTGATTAGTTAGTTGGTACTTTCGCTAAAGACTTTGAATGCAAATTTAAACTTAAATTGTATTTTAATTGATAAGGGTGGCCCCTTTCTGTATACATATGTTCATTTTACTTAGTTCGAGTTTCAGTACTACGTATTTATGTGCTTCAGGAATTGTAGAAAAATAGATTGTCCTATAATAGTTTACCCATTTTGGATATAATCGATTCTTCCTATGAATTCAATTTTTTTTAGAAACTTCAAATTTTTTTTTTCATTACTTAGTTGTTATTTACTAAATCTGAACAAATTATATTCTAAACTAATGTTTCTAGCTTGTATTTTTTTGGTAGTAAAACGGCCCACTCTCTAAAAAAGAACAAATGAAAAAAGTAAAAGCTTTACGCAATCTGTAACCCCCAACCGTCATTATTACGACAAAGATGGATCGGACATCTCCACTTTTCAAGGTTTTCATTTGGTATCGTATTTGGTATTTGATACAATTTTTAGCTATCAGTGTTACTTCCGGTTTGACTGGAAATGATATGAAATGAATGGTTACAACTTTTGATTTTTAAGTCAAAACTTTTTTGGATTCCTTATAGATCACTTTTATTCGAAAAATAGTTTTTGTCATTAAAAAAACAGTAATTTAAAAATTAATCAAAAATTATTAAAATTAATTCAAATCACCAAAGTTTATGTCGAAAAATCGCAAGGCGAGCACTTTATTCTGATTTGAATTACGTGATATATTTAGTAAACATTTCAATTTATTTGATTTTTTCTGTCATAAGTCAATTTTTTCAAATGGAACCACTACATTTCACTAGGATCGTTGAATTTTGATCATTTCTCAGCTAATCGAATGATTTATGATTATTCACATTGGAGTTATTTAATCTAAGATTAAAATTCAAAGAAATTCAAAAAATGATTCTTTCATATTGATTTATCAATCATATTGTCGTGAACCGCGGTTCATGTCATAGAAGTGACTGGAAGAGACTTGAAAAACGTATCCAATTTTATCCTATTATTGTTCCAGTAATTAGCTGAATTTTTATTTTAATTTCAGAAATTTTTATTTATAAATTTATAAAACTATTACCATCAGAAAACTATCTAAAGAAAACTTTAAATTACAGAAATGTCAACTATTTCAATAAAATAACTAAATTATAGCATAAATAGCAATAAAAATATATCCAAAGAAAAATATCATTGTTAATATATTCATAAACTATTCAACTTGGAGCATTAAAAACATTTCGCATAATGATAACTAAACGCCATTAAAACAAATAAATGGCACCGTATAAAAACTGAATTATACTGACTGCATAACGAACGAAATAAACTTTACGACGACAATTAAAGGAAAAATACGCATACTAGTGTAGTGTAAAAGTAGCTTCCAAAATATTTTTACAAGCGTTTTCCTTAACTAATTATCTCTGCATATAAACTTGGCGAATTAATTACTGAAGCTGCAGCCGAAGAGGCGTCCAATTACGAGCGCCAGATTCGTATCACAATTAAGCAAGTGTGGCAATTTAGAAGTTTCCGCATTCGTGTGCGTGCGTGGGTGTGTGTAGGTGGCCCGAATAACGGGGCCATGTTTTTGGGGGGCGCAAACAGCAATTCGTGAAGACGAATTTAATAGCTGCCCTCAGACGTGGCGTGCGGATTAAATTTAATAACTGGCTCGTGCGACAATAAAAATACTGCTGCTGGCTGCTAGCGGACAAACGGGCGCGTTGACATTTTCGGATCCGTAAGTTCGGGCGCGTAATCCTTCAAATTAATGTTGGGAAAATACTTGCAGGGATTCACGGCTTTCACTGCAAAGACCACATTTAACGACATCTTTTCACTCACTCTCTCTCTCTCTCTCTCTCTCTGTGTGCGTTTGTATGCGTGTGTGTTAGTGTGTTTGTGACTGCGTGTGTGTGTGTGCGTCGGTGCGTGGGCGTGTGAACGCATGCGTTACGTGCGATTTTGTTAATAAATTGCTGCCAAAATATAAAATGTACTGTATGCATGGCTTAGACTGCTCCTTGTTAAATTTCTATTCGTGTGTTGAGAATTTAATTAAGAGCGTGTAATTAGGGCTGGGCTGCACATACATTCAGTGCGGAGAGTATATTTAATCGAAACATCGTTTGTTTCATTTTAATAACATATGTGTAAGTTATTACTTGGCAATTTTCGGTCTTTTGTTATACACCCACATAGTGCTCCGATTTCTGCTGCACTTTCCCGATTCGGTTTAAAAGGTCATTTATTATCGAAGTGACAAACTAGCGCTTTTTTGCTAGGGAGTACAGGGGTAGATAACGTCTTTGAAGTGATTTCCAAGAGGGTTGAGTTTGCTAATTCTAATTTAAGATTACAGTTTTTTTTTTTCTTTTCTTACTTTGAAAGTTCAGAAAAAGTTGCTTGTTTAGATAAAAAATCAGGTAATTCTTGCCTTATTTCATATCTGGGCTCTTATTTTGGTTTCAAGACGAATGTATTTTGACGAATTTAGTCGAAAGCTATGTCGAAATTTGCAAAAAAGTAAGTTTTTTGCGAGGGTCAAATTTCTTCCTCCATTATTCTCGGAGTTAAGTTTATAAATTATATCCTGATTTTAATTTTTAATTTTTTTTTCTCAAAATTAGTAATTATGGACTGGACACTAGCAAAGAAATAATTTGATCCGAATTTTTGAATAAAAGAGTTTTCACTAGAAATTTAAATTGAAAAATTGTCATGAAATGCCATGTTAGAATAAATTTTATTGAAGAGAATTTGATTTTGCAATTTGCAAATTTTAAAATTATTACATTTTGGCCATTAGGAAAATTTTGTAAAATCCAAAGAGTTATTCAAACAAGGTCTTTCATCGAAAAGTTTAATCGAACTTTTTTCTAAATTGGAAACTTCATAAAATTGCTGCACCAATCATTTTTTAAATTAAATGGATTTTTAAAGGTTACCCTTTAAGATTCTTGAAATAGGACGTTTAAATTTTTATGTATTGATCTCTCAAAGAAAAAAAAAGTCATTAATCGTAAGTGTAAATCTTATTTACTATTCTACCATTTCCGACATAAAGGAGAGCGTAAAGGATATGCTAAAAGCACAGATTTATCAATAATATTTTTCATATGAACAAAAATTCCTCAATGCAAAAAAATGTGTTCAATATTCACCAAGAACTTATATTAAGGATAATTATCCTTCTCGGATTCTAATTCTAAGTGGTTTTCTTTATTAAAATATAAAACGTATTTTACAATCATTAAGTAATAAGAGGCAAAGTTTTAACTGGAAACACGGTCAGTTGAATTTTTAATGAAGGGGAAAAACTTTATCCTCAACAAAGGTTTCAAAGTTTCAAGCGATTTGCAGTAGTAATTTATAAACCGAAGGAGCTAGAAAGAAAATTTTAAAACTCACTCTTCAAGCCAAATTGCTTTTTTTTTTATATCATCAAGAAGTAGATATGATTCTAATAGTTGACAAATAAAAACTTTGAATTTATCTTCGGAATAACACTATTTTTTTTTCATTTAGCAAAATTTATGTAGTGAATAAAGAAATCTTTAATTTTTAACTTCATTAAACTTATTAAAAATTTAGTAAAGTTTTCTTTAGTTTCAGGAAAATCTAGAGCAGTTTCAAACGACTGTAAGGGGTAAGTTAAATTATTGCATAGGGACCTACATATTGCATGGGGAGTAATTCCAAAATTCAAATACTTTATAATAACCGACTTAAATTCAACATCAAAATTTACTAATCACTAATTAGCATCTAGAGTCTAGACCTTTTATGTTTTGAAACATATAAAGTTAAAGCCAGTTCGGTATTACTTCATATATGAATTTATCCATCCTCTGCCTATCGCTATTACTATATTCATAGTAATAATGACACTCATAAAGAGGTTTGTGCGTTTGTAAAGTGCGAACGTAAAGTTTGTACTACTGACATATAAAGCGGTACAAGTTGTTTCATCAAGTAATTATTATTATTGTTATCAGGTGAGCTTTTGATTGTTAGTCCCTTATAAATAGATGTGAATTCAATATACATGTAGTTAACGATTTGACAAGGACACATGATTCTGCTAGTCGAGGTACTAAAGCAGAGATAATACCTGTAAAAGTTATGAAAGGTCCTGACGATCAATACTTCAACCCAGATAATGTTACGTTACGCCAACTCGTACTACACAAACCCCTAGCCATCGCTTTGAAACTCTGTTAGTTAACCACTCATAACTCATAAGTCTACAAAAACTAACGATTAAACTATAACTATAACATTACTATTTTTACCTTTATTGTTCTGGTGGGTTTTATAGGTCTGGAGAGCTAAGGGTTTTTTATTGATCTGATTACCCCATTCAAACATTTATTGGTATCATTTTTTAAGCATGATTTTTATAGATTTGCTTACCCCATTCAAACATTTATTGCTCATTTTTTAAGCATGATTTTTCAAAATTAATAGAATTTGTTTCAAAATTATAAGGCTAGGAACAAAATTGTTTGGTAATATTAAATTAATTTCTAGGTCATCAAATAATTACTGATTTAATGTTTTACATGATTAAGTAATGAAAGAAATGTGTCAAAAAACATATTGAAATTCATTAATGACGTTATTAGGGCTCACATCACGTCAATAAGCATTCGCATTGGAACATTGGTTATAAAAGTAAAATCAATAGAAAAGTTATTTATAAATGCAGCAATAAAATTTCAAACTTATTTTATTTCCACTAATAATATTATTGTTCAGCTTGTGAAGGATTTATCAAAATAAATATTTTAAAGTAACTTCTATAATACCAATGCGCAGCATTTCGAAAAAAAAGTTCAAAACGTTGTCAAAAATGTTGTAGTGTAGTAAGTGTAATACACATACACACACAGGCACATTCAGTTATCAAAAGAGAACATATTGAACATTTTGGATAGTTAGTCTCGGCCTAGCCAGTGAACGGCACACACAGT
>JASKGO010001912.1:0-49475 GCA_030556065.1 Holobus sp. GC000080
TTCGCTAAATGCGTGTACATAGTAGGTATAATACAATTAAGCGCTGAAGAGCATTCAGCATGCACACATATGAGATGATTGTATCGGCGTGTATACGAACGTGTGCAGACAATTATTAATAACATAACAACAATAAGTGTAAACAATGCACGGCCTGCCAGCAAAGAGCGACATTGAAATTTATGAAACGAGACTAAAAATCTAGTTCTCATAACAATGCAATTCCTCTATGGCGAATAATGGCTCTGCAATTAACCACCTTTTTTTGCGGCGCCCTTAAATAATTCATTTATTTATTGCATTTTTCCTTATACGAGTATTGTTGTTTTTCCTTTATGCAGTTACATTAATCATTTATTAACATAATATGCAGTTTTTGAATTTTTTTTAATGGGATTTTTTCCCGTGATAATGTTTTATTAAAAAAATTTTTTTTGTTGAAGTCATAAAAAGTTATTTTGTTTATTGACTTTAGATTTCCAAACTACTTATTTTAAGATTACTGAAAACCATCATCTTTAAGAAACATCTCATTAACAAATCGGTAAAGCTCATAAATAATTTGCGCTGTAATTGAAAAAAAAAATGAAGAAAAATATCAACGGATGGTCAAATATGCGCGCTTGCGTAATATGAGATTGTGGGTGTTGAAACAAATTCTTAAAGTGTCATTTATCTTCCGTTAATTCACCGCTCGGCGGGGCATCCGATAAGTAAAAAATGCTAATTTTAAGGCTTATTACTATTAGGCGACCATCGGAAAATAAATTATTTCTTAAAGATCGCCACGCAAATGCGACGTCTCTCGGAAATGGAATGCTCATTTCTAATACGAAATTTATGGTCAATTTTCGTCAACAGCAATTTTGTGATTCAAAAATATTATTTATTGATTCGCCGTTAACATTATACTCGTACTATGGTTTTCCTTTAGAAATTTATTATTGATTTATATAAATGGTTTTTATTTTTTAGAAATTGTTTCGTTGTAGCAGACTATAGCTTCTCCATTCATTGATTTTTTTTGTCAGTGTTCTCGTTGGCAATGCAAATCTCTTGATTTTTAAATAAAAATATTCTTTTTTGTTACTTTAATCTTTATTTATTAGACTGTTTTCTAGTTTCTTACAATAAAGTCCACAAATTCATTGATTTTATTATTGAATCAGTTTTTTTTGGAAATTATTGCAATATTTTTAAAAGTTTAATGCATAAACAAAAATAGGTATTTTAATTAAATAATATAAAATAAATGAAAAGTATAAAAAACAAAAGTAATAATTGTAAATTGCATAGGTTGTACAAGTGGTGAAATGGAATCGAAATAAATAACGTAGAAAGGAGGCGTAAAACAAATCTTTATTGGTATCGCGAGCAAAGAAATAATTGAATGAAAAAAAGTGCAATCTCAATAAGTAACCCTTAGGAACTCGGAGCGAATTCATATAAGTGCAACACATAAATAACCGAAGAGCAAAAGAATTAACAGCAAAAAACATATATAGGTATATTTCCCTGTCGCTTGAAACTATGAATCACAAAACCTATATTGTAAATATTGTTTATTGATCATAAACCATCAATATCTCTCGAGCTGATCTATAAAGGATATATGATATAGATTTATGGGACTCGGACTTGGTTAAATCAATAATAAATTAGTCGGTGTAGACGCCCTCGGTTCCAATCTCTTGTCTAAGTACGCCCTCGCTCTTTACAACCCAACAACGCAAAAGAAAAGAGATGTTCGCTTTTCGCTTCACAAGTGTGTGTGTGTGTGTGTGTGTGTGTGTGTGTGTGCCTTACCTGTGTGTAAATGCTGAGCATTCAAACCAGTTCAACCGACTTGAATTCGTGAACTCATTTTTACTCCCACAAATTGATAATACATGTTTCTTAAAGCATATAGCATATATTACTACAAACCTATACATTGCCCCAGTGCTTCTTTGCATTGACCTTTCTACAAAGGTATCGTTTAATTCATTTGCATTTTCTCTGATAAACCGTTCAGTATTGTGCCTAAAGTAATTAGGGACAACTGATTTCCCATTTTTACATTAATGATGAAAAAATATAGGGGTATTTCATTTACAACGCGAACCTGGGGAGATGAAACTAAGAAATGGCCTAAATGGTTAATTAAAATTGAATTTAATTTAATTAAAATTAAATTTTAAGTAATAACTTTTCCAAGTTTCAATTTGTTTAATAAAAAAATATAAAAATGGATTTTTCGATACGCGGCATAAAATTAATATTTTTGAACCCATAAGCAAATTTATTTTATTTTGATATCAATTGAATATTACTTTGGGTATTGGATTGTTGCTAAAGATCTTGACTTCCCAAGAAACATCAATCATAAAATTTTTGCAAAGCGGAACAAAAGGGAAAAAGCTCTTTGTGGAAGTAAATTTTGCTCTTATATTTTACGGCGGCGTTTCTAAGCCTCCTTTAGTTTCCTCGAAGCGTGTTTTACATCTGCGATGCGTTTGCCATCGTAATTGTACTATAGAGTATAGTCAATAATATGCAATAAATATTAACAAAGTAAAAGAGAAAGTGTTTGCCAATGATGATGTGCTGCAAGTGTATAGATTCGGTCGCGTTTGCGCGGCCATATTTACGATTATTTGTTGGTGGAGTAAAGCGTAAATTTTCGTTTTGTCGTTCCAGGAATGCGAATGAGTGCAATTACTCGGAGGCGTGTAATTGTGGTGGAACGACGAACGTGGACATGAATAATGCCGCGTCTTTGTACCGTGTAATTAAAACATAATATACTACACACAAGCGTGTTTAAACACATACAATACTCCCCTTATAAACCAATACTTTTATTGTTTGTTATCTTTTTCGATCCTTTGTATATTATTCTCCCATGATGGCGTGTATATGCTTTTGCTTTCGGTTTCGATGGCGAGCCTTAATTTACGAGTCGCGACCGATGATCGGCGGTTTCCCCAAAAGCTCTGTCCGTCCGTCCGTCCGTCCGTCTCTTGCGTTGGTCGCTCTTCTGCTTGCGTCGAGCATCGAGCGCTGTTTTCTTCTTTCATGTATGGTATAGGTATATTACTGTCATCGTCTTTATTTTAAAGCACGCGACTAAACTTTTAATCTTAATAAAACTTAATAATCATTTTTATGAAAATTACACACAGATTATATTCGCATTAAAAAGCTAATAAGAGAATTTAATTATCTTGAAGTTATGTTTCCTATTTGTCTACGTTTGTGCTTTAAGACGGTCTGACTTCTTTACATTTTTATTTTGTCGCTTCTTTTTTCATGCAGCATTTTGTTGGACGTTTCTGTTTTGGATATTTACTGCTTTTAACGTTCGTTCCTTTTATTACTCTCCAATTTTGTTACTTTATTTTATTTTTTAATTTGTTTGAAAATTATGTTTTACAATAATAATAATCATGGCTTGTATTTTCAATATTGCAAATTACTTTATAACCAAATTTTTAATTTGTTAAATAAAGATATGTGAAAAGTAATAATTTTATTTTTACTACATTATATTAATATTTAATTATTTCTATTATTTATTCATTGCCAATACTGTTATTAATTGGATACGTATTAATCAGTTGTAAATTAAATAATTTTACAATGTCATTAAAAAATCTGATATTAAATCTAAACACAGGAAAGGTCATATTTTATACTTTAAATATATAAATTTAAATCATTAAATTAAAAACATTATACAAGGTGTACCATTTTGAGTTGGATTGCATTGTTATCTTTGATAAAAATGGAGTTAGAGAATCCGTTCAATGGGGAAATTTCTTTGACAATTTATTTCAAGAAAACTAATTGATTTAGCACAAAAGTAATTATTGCTCCCAATATATATTTTAAAATAGAATCTAATTATTTTATTACAATTTACGCGGCTAATGTATTGAATTTTCTAATTAATAATTGTAAATGAAACAAATAATAATTAAGGAATTATAGTCTCAAAAAATAGGGTAATTTTTAAATAAAATCAATTTGTTTTTTCAAAGTAAAACAAAACAATTTATTTGCAAAACCCCTAATCTATTGTGCAATTGAAAAAAAATTAAAAAATTTGCAATGTTAATAAGTATAATTTATAGTTTTTGAAAATCAGTTTAGGAGAATAAAAGAACGGCGTCTAATTATTTAAAAAAAACTTTGAAAAATATATTTTTTTTTAATTCCATTTCGTAATTTAATATTTAAGAAAATAATTTATCTATTACGAAAAAATAATATAATTTAAAATTAAAAATAATTAGTATTTTATTTTACATTCAAACAAAAACGATTAACAAAAGCATCAATGAACCATTATAAAAATTTTAAATGAAACATCTAGAAAAACACGAGCCATTTATTTAATTCGCATTACCATTTAAACCGCTTGTTTATTGCATTCTATTTCTACTTAAGCCCTTTGTATTTATGGTAGACACGTCGATAAAATGCATTATAATGAAATTACTTTAGTTTGGCCTTTTAACTTTTAAAAGGAGAATATGATGGATGATAAATGGTATTTGATATTGAGTTGAATATACCTCTTGTAGAAATTCGAAAAATTTTACACTCCATGGGCTATCTCCATGCATATAGACACCCATACAGACGCACACTTGGAGCTATATGCATTTACTTCTTGGTAGATAGAGGTTCATGTGTGCATGCATATACGTATGTGTACAAGTCCTTTAAGTATTTTGTAATATCCCCGTATGTTAAAAGGCTGCGCTTGCACGCGGTTACTGATGATGTTATATATCATAGCGCATACGCGCGATATATGCATCGGGCATTCGATGCACAAACGTAAAGATGAGAAGAGAGAGTGTGTCTTATAATTGGACTCGGAGGGTGTTCTCTATAAATATCATTCATCCTTATTGTATGTGACGTCATTGCCGTCTAATAATCGTAATATATGACGATCGTTTCGGATCGCGCTCGAAAATTCCGGCCGCCACATAAAATAACTCCTTTAATTAACATACAGCACCGTTTCGATGCACTCGATGTTGCGCTTGGCCATGAAGTGAAGACGCGTTTATAATCAAATTATATTATATTACCTATATATCGTTGTTTCCCTTCTTCGCGTATACGTAGCGTTGTAGCGTATAGCCTTTAACAACGTTAAAGTAAAGGCTTCGGCAAGGAGACGCAGCGCAGTTTCTAATTCGGTTCTTGGTTCTTCGTCCGCATATCGCAAAGCATTTTTCCGATAGCATAATAGATCGTAATTATAACGTAGAAATCTTTTGTTGGATTAATTCATAAATTAATTTTCACTTTAATCATTTCCGAGCGCATGATGATGATGATGATGATGATGATGATAACAATTTCTTGCACACTTTCTCATCTGTTTCAACGGTATTTAATAGTTTTTGCACTATCATAATGGTAATTATAAATTATATTCTCGGTGCTGCTCGGTGATTTTTCGTGAGCCAGTCGAGCGCTCCATGAACGGTTTAGGTGAAAATTAGATTAATTACAAGCGGTTTTCCCCCGGTCTGCGCTTGTATCAGTCTGCTCGCTCGTATATTTCACTTCGTCTGTACTGTTAGTGTATGGGTTAGTTGGTATGGCTGTGTGTGTGTTTGTGTGTGTGTGTGTGTGTATGTGTGTGTGTGTGTGTGTGTGTAATGCAGACCTTCTCTTGTAAAACAAGCGGCCGAAGAAGGAGGAAATTAAACGAGCCTTATGAGGTAAGAGAAGATATGAGAAATTGAATTCAACGAGTCGTTAGTGATTTAGATGAAGTCCTGCCAACGCTCCGGCCTGGCTTGCTCTCTTCTCTGGCTATAAATTAGAACCGCGTGAGTTTGCGCCAGAAATACTATTTATTATAATTAATAATGGATAGTGCAACAAAGCATACGTTTCGTCGCTTAACACTTGCTGGAAAATTTCCTTTATAGATTAGTTATGTGTTTCAATTGCACCGTTACTTATTCGAAATAATTACGTTCGGTATTTGCCCTTTACTCGTATAATTTATATGTTCTTATTTTTATATACCTTTATATATTTATATTGCTTTCTTTTTCTTTTGTTCTATTTTTTTTTTGAACGAAAGAAAATGCTAGGAATGGATAACATTTTGCATAAATTCATTAAATTATAAGGAAACTTCTACAGTTTTAAAGATAGAGGTTCCGTTAAATTTGCAAAAATATGCAGAATTTCACGCCCAACTTATATGCCTTTCGAAAAAGTCAAATATGGTAACTAGTTCCCCAATTATCCTGGATAAACTGATGAGAAAATGCCACCCTGTATACATTTCGCTGCTTTAAAAAAATTAAATAATACACTTAATTGCAATTTACCTACATAAGATAATTCCGATCGATTATATTTTATTGTTTTATTTCTTCCGGTTTGCCCAAAAATATCTGTAACTTTTAATTTTAAAATCGTATCCTTGGTTATGTTTGGTTGCGTCGGTTTATTTTTATATTTTTAAATTTCTAAGGACATCTTTAAAAAAATTGTTCATTTATATTATTATAATTTTTTTAACTGCAAAACAATATTTTTCTTTTAAATGATTATGCTTAAATCTACTAAAATTAATCTTTTTTATCTAAGGTTATATCAATAATCAATAATCGTAACCTTCTTTTCATTTTTGCATTAAGAGGAGAATTTACGAAACAATTTTAACCCTTCGATTTTCCGATTGAAACTACCCACTTTTTTAAATTTATAAAAATAGGAAAGGATAAATAAAAAAGAAGAAGAATAAGGAGATCCGTTTCCACCCTAATGGCACAGTTTATTTGAAATGGTAAACTAATCTGGTAGAATAATTTTGTAATTAGCATTTTTGGTTGGATTTAAATTACAAAATGAATAATTAAAAATGTTTTAAAAGTGACTTAACGAATGAATTTTATTCGAATATCGTGCGAATTATTAACTTTGGAAATTTGTATTGATGAAAAGCAGCTTACAAATTTGCCGAAGAAAGAAAATAACTAATAATTAAGTGCACGTTGGAATTTCTTTCTGCGATATTCGCCATCGACTACCAATAACAACAAAATCATCTCCTGGGCTCGTTAATTAACATTGTGTGTGAATGTTGTTTAATTTTATATAATGTATGTGGACGGAGCATGTACAAATCCTAACTATTGAGGCGCAATATCGTGAAAGGAGACGTAATAATTACTATTTCCCAATAACTATAAATTACATTATGTACTCCGCACACTCACACACACACAAACACACACGCACACACAAACATACGACTAATGCTGAACGACTCATGGGTGGGCAATCTCGTTCTCCGATTCCCCAAGAGCTCTTATCTCTTTAGTATCTCGTCCTGCCCCCTGTTTGTTTAATTCTTCGGCTCGCGCTACACACTCGCACACACACACACACACACATTCATACACAAACGGCGAGGATGATGTATTACATGCTCGTATTTGTTCCAGGAAGAAAAACTTAATCGAACAATGTGCTCGAATCATGATTTATGTGTACCTCTCTTCTTTGCGTTCTTCTTGTTCCATACTTTCTTCATTCATTCAGCATTTCTCTCCCGAGTGTCTGTATGGTTGTTTTTTGTGTGCGTGCGTTTGTGTGAGTGTGTGATCAGCATGTGAATTTTCGCCTTTGCCGCCTCGCGGAGCCAATAAAACTCTTGCTTAAGTCCAATTTTTTTCCGTCTGTTGAATATTACATTCGTAACAAAGATTTCCTTTGAGACCGTTGCAACGGACCCCGGTGATGATGATGATGTGCAACGATGTATTACTATATCAAGAGTTCGTGGGTCGACGTTGTGTGTTTAAAGGCGTTATTATTACATTGATACATATATTATGTTACGTTCCCTATGTTGTTATGTGCGCTTGAACGGCAATGATCGTGCACTTCTTTCATACTCCCTCAACTTCCTCTTATGCATATCGTAAATAAAGAGTCATTCTGCTATCTTGCTTCTAAGCGAAAAGCCTTTTTATTACAAATTTCGTTTTGCTTTTTGCGATGTCAAGCAAGCAAGCTTTTTTTGCAATATAGATTTTCTATAAATATTTGAAAATTTGAAAATAATAAACTTTTAAAGTTTTTTGATGTTAATTTGCTGATAGTTTCAAACGCTTTGTTTGTTTATTCATTTATTGAAACTAAATTATAATCTCACAATAAACCCACAAAACTTTTGATAAGAAGACTTGCGTCATAAATATTTTTGGGGAACCGATGAAGAAGAAAAAACTAAAGTGTATAAAAAAGAAAACAATTTAACGATTATTGTTCTTAGAATTGGACTTTAAAATTATACAAGCTTAACTTAGTTTTATGGTGTCGACTAATAAAACACCGCGATCGAACGGAATAAATTTATTAATTAATTAAATGGACTTTTTACAACGGCGAACATAAAACTACCAGTTGGGCAAGAGACACCCTCGCCACCCACTCTAATCCTGCAATATATTTTCCACAATATACTTTGTTCTTACACAGATGATTAGCCTTATAACATTGTAAGTATTGTTGCAAAACATACTTAGAATCGAGGAAACGGTTATTCCGTAATATCGCAATATATGTAATAATAAAATCGGTAAGGTGTGCTTCTGAAAAAAAAGCACAAACGCCAAAAATTTCCATTTCCGAATTTTTATTTAATGATCCGATCATGAGATCACCTTTCACCGCTTTCATAACTTCATAATTATTATAAACATTCTGCTGTTTTACTTATACATCTAAATAAAATAAAAACTCATGTGTGTGAGTGTGTGTGCTTCTTTGGATTTGCATGTATGTTATTCGATGTTTAAAATAATAGTATCTATATTCTTTAATACTATAATTACGAAAGTATAACACTCACGATTCGAACTGATAGATCGATGTAAAAGATATGGAGAAAATTGGCTCGCGCTCACAAGTATAATTTTATACTTGATGCATGTACTTATTTATAAAAGCCCATATAGACTTTTAAAATTGATAAAAAGTTTCTCAAATTTCTATCTATTAGCGCGGCTCGGATATTAAGATATAAATCATTGTTACAGTTTTTTCTCTTTGGCTCGTCGATCTAAATTGCCTCGGTAAATTGACTCCGCTTGGGAACCAACTGGTTTTACCAATGTTCACATTAATAACATTGATTGCTGCCTATAATATTTTTAATTATTTATTTTTTTATTCAATATTGTTATTAGTTTTTAAATTAGAAATTTCTTTTTACAATTCAAAATTGTTAAATACTTTTCACAGTTTGGAATATAATTAATGGTATAAAATAATAATAATAATTATAATAATACCTTTTCGCATGAGAAAAACATTTTTATTTTATTTTCGAACAAGTAAATTTGACATACAGGAAGAAAACAGTATAGAAAAGGGGTCCATCAAAAATTAAGATGTCTTTTTTCGAAGGGTCTTGAATAGTTTTGCCTTCTATTATTTAACAACCAATATATTAACTTGCAGCGTTGACTGAAATAATTAGCTGAAAGAATTCTTTCAGTCAACGCTTGCAGTGAGAATTTAAAAGATCTGAAAATATATTTCAATAGCAAATTTAATGTTCTTTATATTGAAAATAGTTTGAAGGGTTAATCGGCATTAATATGGCAGTAAAAATAAACTAATAGTAACTTTTAAATTTTAACTTTGCTTTAGTTTTTTATTTTGTAGTTTCAAAGGTCTTACACCAAAGTAAAGGTATTTTAATTCTATTTAATATTTTAAATATTTTTTAGTTTAGTTTAGTTTGTCCCAGTTTCTGTACTGTTAATTTTTTTAATAAATCTAAATAAAAAATTACAGTTTTTCAATTTCATATTATATAAAGAAAAGGGAAATTATATTTCTTTTTTGGGGGGAAATAATCAACCGTTTTATATTTATCGCCAACACTGTGTTAAATACAATATATTACAAAACCAGAACATAAAGCATTTATTTGAACAATAAAATTTCCACCTAAAATCAGAATATTTGTCAAGAAACCTCTCCTGAAGACTCCTGAAAACATTTCAAAAAGAGACACCAAAAAGCTTTGTATCTAAAAATATTCATTGCCCGGAATTGTGTATTATATTATATACATCACAATAAACCTCATGATATAGATTTATAGATGTGGCATACGGAGGCTGTGGAAAAAAGAGCACACACGGTCCATAAATCTCAAAAACGACTATCGAAGCTCGGATCTGAACGGGCGAACAAGACGCAATCGTCGCAGACCGATCTGTAGGATTTCCACAGAAACCACAAATATAGCAGCACTTTTTGCGCTTCGCCCTTAGACTCATTTCTCCGTTCGCCTCAATAATTTTCTAACGACCCGAGAGGGTAGATTTCGATCGCAACTAACATCACACACAACTAGAACAAGAAACGCAAAACAGAACATATTGTAGCCGGCTAACAGGACAGGATCGCGATAGCGGTAGCCAAGAGCCACTGTGAAAAAAATGACACCGATGGCTGATGGCTAAAATATACGTGCGAACATGCATTTTATTTGCGCATCTTGTTAGCTGCACGCACAAACAAATCTATCAATCTCGTCGCACTCTCTGTGTGTGCAGAGCTGCCAAAGAAAAAGTGCCATTTGTTTATCCACATTCGCACGCACGAATTCTATAAATCGTCCTCAGTTCTGCGTGCACACTGCACACAGCTCCTGAAAGATTACCTTCCTTTTTCTGCTGCCAAGAGAAGCCATCCAAGTGTACAACTCTAACTATAGTCTAAGTCTAAAGTCTAAACGCAGAGAACTGAGACCAGAAACAATAAGTGTTTGATTTAATTTTGTTGCCTAACTTAGGCTGTAAGGTACACACGCATTTACAGATTAATCTCTCTTCGTGCTGCTCCGTCCAAGAGCCCCACAATAATAATAAAACAAACAAACGCTATCTTCATCTGCGAGTGTACTTTACTTAAAAGCTGCACATCGATTAATGCGCTTAGTGAGAGAGAAATCAAACAACCATTAATTATATCAGCGCGGACATAAATAATACGTGCGTTACAGTTAAAGCAGGGCGCGTAATTGTTCCCAACAGGACTGTAATTAAGTCTTTAGCCTTTTATGTGCCTCACGAAATTGAAATAGACAATCGTAAATGGTCGGCGTCGGAGCGCCACACAACACGACTCCGAAACGGAACGGACGCGCAATTAATATACAAGTTTCGAAATTATAAAGGAGGCATAATGAGTGTGACTAATTATTGTCACAATTGCGACTCATTTATACACATTCATATAGATAGACAGATATGCTGATGATCTTGGGTCTTGAAAAAATCCAAGCGGCCCACACAGCTTGCAAATTCCCTATTGCATAAAATACTAAAAAGGATTCAAAACTTTCTTTCGTAAGTGCCACCAGTTGTTGGAGGATGTTGCACATACATCTAATATCTAGCAAATCCAGCAATGAGTATGATTCATCAGAAGTACTTTTTTTCTGCAATTATTATTAGTATTATGGTTTCAGCGCGCTGTTGCAATGCAATGCCTTTTGTATAAGAATGTGTACGTTGTATGTATGGATGGCTGTTGAGGTGATCATCAATACCAAAGGCAAATGAATGCTACCGTAGGTCGATCAATATTCTAATCATAACAACGGCTGAAAGGTAATCAGACATGCAGGTTTCTGCCACACACATACCAATACAAATATCTCTATAAATAACACAAGAAGACTGGTTACTTGAACTTCTTCGTGGTATTATTGTTATTGCTGCAAAATATGGGTGTTGCTTCCATATTTGGTATGTAAATTTTGCACGCGTTTGATGAAAAATCAAGTGGCTGCTAGTGCTGCTGCTGCTGCTGCTGCTGAAGAAACACTTCACTTCACACTTCACAACTTCCGCGATTCTAAAATATGTAAAAGCATCATTAAAAACGTTAATTTTACTTATTTTTTATTTCAAAGTTGTTTTTTTTTTTATAATTTTTGAATGACGTCGAAGTCTCGATTCAGTTTTAGATGCAAGATAAAGATATTTTTTTAAATATTTAATTAAGTATATACCACAAAGAACTTTGGTAGCAAATATTTTAATAATTTTAGCAAATGATTTTCTACCTCTGTATCAAATATGGTATAGTAGGCATTTCGGTTTTTATGTTGACTCAATTTATGGTATATAATGAAATATTTTATTGAAACTTTAAATAATTTGATTTTTTTAGTAAATTTCATATTTTTCACATTACTACTTTACAAGTACATAATAACTTACAACAAATTCGTTTGCAGCTTCAGTAATAACTCCGTGTCAGCTTTTTCCTTATTTTATGCTGTTGAAAGATCTGAAAAATTTCATTTCGTTGGTCACAAGTCACTTTTTTGGTTTTTCGGTTTCTTCTCACATACAGGGTGTCCCACCGAAAATTATCCACCCGGAATAACATGAAAACTACTCATTTTAGGAAAAATCCCTGAGACACGTCAATTTTTATTGTTAGGGGGACATCTGCTGGAATATTTCGTTATGGCGTAATACTCACCCCCTGCCCCCCACGGCCCCCGACTTAAAAATCTTAAATCGCATGGGGGTCGAGTGACCCCTCATTTTAAAGAGAATCTTTTTTTCAATATTTTAGTGAAAACCGCTAAATTTATTTATCTTCGCAAATCAAAGATTTTTAAAGACATTTATACCATAATTAAGGACAGAGGGAGTAAGTTATTAGAAAAAATATAAAACATATGAAGCGATATACATCCTACTAATTTTATTTAAAATACCGGCGTGAGAATCGCCTTGTATAATAATTAATTCATTACAGAAAAAGTAAAAAAAGTTATTTTATAAAAATAGAAAGAAAAAAAAACTACAGAAAACAAAGAGTAAGCATCTCATCTATAATATTAATAAACATCTAAAACAATCCAATCGTTTAACAGCGCAATTACAATAAATAATCATTAGGCATTGATTGAGCATTTAATGCAAGCACTTAATTTCCTCATTGTTATAGAGGCGAGTTACGGCGCGGGTAATTAGGCTTCTTGTAATTATAGCACTTTTAACCGTAAACAAACAGATCGTAATTAATTAACATTTCCACAGTGCTGATTGTTATTCTCCTCTCTTATCTGGTCGTGCAAGGCAATGCCGCGCTCGATTCGTAATGAAAACACGTACCGAAAACAATATCGTATGCAGTAATGATAATGAAATAGGAAACGAAGCGAAGGAAAAAAAAATATAAAAAATAAAAGGGAAGTGAGTCGGCCGCGCCGTAACGACAGGACCTTTCTTATACACACGCACCATTTGTAATGCTGCAGGCGAGTCAATTAATATGCAAGCGCGTGATTTTGATTTTGAATAAATTCAGATCGTGGCACCAACAGGACGGATGTTTTGCCTCATGAATGTCGCATTCGTATCAACATACACAGATATTCTTTATTCCATTATTCTCTGTATCTGTATGTGCGAGTGTGCTTTGTGTTTGTGTCTTATTTCCTGCACCCGGAGGAACGCTGCCGTCATTGAAAAACCAAGCGAGCGATTTCCGTCACCACACACATGCAGACCATACAGTATGGAAGCAACTAGATGAAGAACAACTAAATCATAACGACACTATAATTAGTTTCCGTTGTTAGAGTATTCGGGGTTCTAGTTTTTCACTCTGTAAATTCTGTTCTATTTGCTGCTCGTAACTGTTTTTAGTCCATTAGACGACATTAAAGTATTAAAGTCGGAGAGGACGGGATATTGTAAAAAGCATCGTAGTTGTTGCTCTTCTAAATGATACAATCACGTCGGTTCATTGGATTTATACTTTTAGACAATAAAATCATCTGAAATTGCACTATTTAAAGAGGAAAAAAAAATCTAGCAGTACAGAATTGAAGATGCGGCTGTGTACTAGAGCGTTTTAACTGCTTGTGCTGTTCAACATTGTCGAGACCATCAGCAGCGGCAGAAGCAGCAGCAGCAGCATCAGCATCAACATCAGCAGCAAGCGCTTGCAGATTGACGCGCTCGAGCGTAGTATAGTAGAAGTATAGAAGAAGAGGTCTGAGACCTGTGCAAGAGGCAATTTTTGCGCCTTCTTCTCTAACAAATTTATTTCACTTTTTGTCAGACGCGAAAAGGCCGCACCAACACTCGCTCACATGTAATTAGTTTTACGATTGTAACTTAATTATATTTTCTATATAGTGTGTGTGTACTTTATTTGCGCGAGCCCTTATGCTGCAGCAGCAGCAGCAGCAGCAGAAGAAAAAGTTGCGCATGTACTTAAAGCTACTAAAAGCCGCCCGAACGAACGCAATTAGAAAATCTTCTTATTCCTCCGCGCTTACAAGTGGCTGTTTGTTACTTATATGTACCACTCAGCGCCGGAGAGCGAAATGGAGAATATGAATATGCAATTAAGATACGTATTGCGCTTTTAAACTTAGAACTTTAATTTTAATACCTCGGAGTGTAAAATTAATAGCGCTCGCAAGTAAACATGTTCTTTCTTTTCTAACTAACGCAAATACCACAGCTTTTATTTATGCCTATATGGACATATTTGTGCAGATTACAGACATGATGTTGTTGCTATATTTTTAACCCGGTATATTTTCATACAGGGTGGGTAATTACAAGCTCCCACTATATGATCATTATTATCATTTTTTTTTATTCAAATGCTGAAATTCCTTTTTGTATTTAAAAACTTATTATTCCAATAACAACAGACAACAATTCTTTGTTTTGTTTAATTTTTCAGCTGAAATCGAATTTGTTATAAGTAATTAGTTTATCAATATTACCTAGAGTTTTCACATAATTGCAAATTACCAAAAGAATTATTATTTAGTTATTTCGAATTGTTATTTTAATTATTTATATAAAAGTCAATAACTTCGTTGTACTTTTCAATTAAATTTTTAGTCCATAAAAGTTTTTTATTGATGCTGTAACAAAACTAGGCACCACTACCAATGTTTTACTATCATGGGTCATGTGGAAAAGTTTAGGGGTATTTGAATATGAATATTTTTATCAAGGCTAGTTAGTAAAAACAAATGATAGAAAGGTACTATGTTACCTAAATTTCTGGAGATTTTAACTATGGGAATTGTTACGATGAAAATGAAGATGATATTTTTGTTGATATTACCAACTCTTTGGGAAATCTTTTGGTTATAAAAAGAAAAATAGGGAAAATACTTTAACGCTATATTTTAATTTAAAATCTAATTTTTTTTCAAATGTATACTATATTTACTTAAGTCCTCTTTAGTTACAGGCACTTTGGTCCTTCCTGAAAAATTAAAAATAAATATATCTTTGTTTTTCACTTTAAATTTAAAATATTTTTATTTCGCAAATCTGTTAAATAAAACAAATCGATTTTATTCTTACAAAATTGAAATTTGCTTAATAAAATAGATTAATTACAATATAATACTGCAATAGATTGAAAATAAAATAAGATATGTTATATTTTTTTATAGAACAAAGAGAACTCTTTTTTAATTAAAAATTGACGTTATTTTTGTTGATAATTCAAACTCTTGGAAATCCAATTGGATATATGGTCAGTTTTAAATTATAATAAAACGACAACGCGTTTCTCCTATTTTTTGTTTTCTTGTTATAAACAAAAGATTACCAATTAGATCAAAAGTTTACTTTTAATATGCATAGTTTCCGAAGTCCACTTTGGTCCACATTGAAGCTTAAAAAATAAAATTATATCGACGTTTTTAACTTTAAATTATTATTATTATTATTATATTAGATTTTTTTGCAAATCTGTTAATTAAAAAAAAAAATTAGTAAATTTCATTCTTAAAAAATTGGAATTTGTTTTATAAAGTAAATTAGTTGCGATATAACATTGCAATAGATTGAAAGTAAAAGAAAAGTATAGCTACATTTTTTTATTTTAGAACACAGCGAATTATTTTCTAATTGAAAAAGAAAAATTAAATGAGAAAAAGAGGTTTATCTATTTAATTAGATTTAAATAAAGTATTATATTCCTTTTAAACTAATAAACAATAAAATTTAACGATTTAACTATATTAGTGATATTTTAATTAATCATTAAATAATTTATAATTACTTCTAAAAGTACGTATAATTAATTAACTGGTAAAAATTCATCATCTAGCCTTTATAAATAAATTGACGAACTTTATTAAATAAAGAATAATAGAACAGCACAGTATTGAGCAATTGAGCAATAACAATAACAATAATTTATGGAAAACAATCGATATTAGTTGATTAGGTATTATTCGATCGGAATATTAAATTATGCTAAATCACCCTATGGTCTTGAATTGATACTTCCATGGGAATATCTTCATAGCATCTATCTTTTAAATAATAATAATAACTTTATTATTATCGCCTTATTGTTATATTGAGATTGAATGAAAAGCAAAAGCACGCGGAGGATATAGAAGGAGAAACAATATATCTACTATGTATATATGTATCTATCGATGCACCTTATTATTTATTTATATTATTATTGTTATTATTATTATTATTACAATGTATCTTGTGTCTTCTTGTTCCCGTTGTCGTTGTCTTCTCTCGTTCATCCATTCTACTGCGCCTCTTATTAAAATATTACTTTGCGCGGCGTATAAAATTACATGGTGGCAGGTACTAAGTAGCGACCGGATATATGGTAATAAATTCAATTTGTTCACGTCAGTTAGGCACAAAAGTTTTCCAAGAGATGAGTGAATACACATCATTAGAGATTCTAGGCCATCATTGTGCTCGTCCTCGCTACCGAGATACGTCGATTCAGATAAGAGCTCTAGCTGGCTATTGTCCCACAGGGCGGATTTACACCCACCGAAAATCTCAATTATATTCATAATTTAAGACGACTTTACAGTTTCTTTATTGTGGCTTTATGTTATAATTATATTTTCATGAATTAACTTATGCTTTGTGGGTTAAATAATTCAAGATTTTAAAAGAACAGCAAGGTTTTTTTTTAATGTCTAACTACAGGGTGATCCAGAAATTACATTTTAAATTTCTAGCTGAGTTTTTACTACAAATTGAAAGAATATTTAGGAAATGATATTTGCTTTTTCTGTTAAATTTCGATTCACTTTTTATTATTATATAATTATTATAATTTTTTCAAAAATTAACTTGGAAATTAATTGTCCATTATTATTCCATTACTACAGTTGTTTTACTTATTATTTTCATAGAAATGGCCTAAAATTGATATGAAAATCCGAAAGAATCCTTAAAAAACTAATAAAAAACTCAATTAAAATTAACTCAAAAATTTAATGACATTTGCAATTTATAACTACAAAGTAGTTTTTGCTTAAAAATATGAAGAAATAATTTTTATTACAATAAAATCTATAATTTACGAGTTGTCCTTAAATAGTTCAAAGAAATTATTATTTGATTTAATAAAAATCCCACACGAAAGCATTGTAAAAGCTTAAACTAATAAATTTGATATTTCTCGAATAAAATCATAGCAATATGCTGGTAGAGAGAGCGATTTAAGACCTTTCGTGAAGTCTGATGTAGTGTAATAAAAGTCATAAAACACCGTTCAAAAGCATATAGTAGTATTTTTTATTTGATACCTTTAATTGCAATTGCACATTAAAAAGATAAATATAACAATTGGCAATGGTTATTGTTATAGGTCATGGGTCGTGCGAAGTGTCGCGTCTGATGATTTGTCGCGCTGATAATCCTCAGGTTATTAGTGTTGTGTTATTATTATAACACCAACTCGGCTGTTGCGCGATTTATTGATATCAAAAGCGGAATAAAACCTCACCCACATGAAGATTATACTTCTTGTATTCTTGCGCTGGAGTAGTTAAATCTAGAGTGCGGAACGTTTCGCAATTCGAAAATGAGGCAATAAATATAATTATTGTACTTGGAAAAAGTCAGCAATATATTAGAGATAGTTAAAGGAATAAAAAATGTGGCTGCACAGGTACTATACAGGATGGTTTTTCAATTTTTTTTATTTTTTTATTCGAAAATTATTCTGATTTTCTTTCTCAGAAATATTAATCAAAATTTTCTTTTTTAATACAAGTGCAAGTTAAAAAGAATTTAAATTTTATCACTTGAAGTTTTATTTTTAAATGTATACTCTTTCTGTTCCAAATTATGGTAATTTTTTTATAAAAATCTTTGAATATCGGAGGTAAATATAAGCTTAAAGCATTTAAAGGGTTTTAACCATTCAATCGTCAAAAGCATTCTAATAATCTAACCTAATAATAAGCATCTAATAAGTAATTAGCAGTATGTGCTCGAAACGAATTTTATACAATTTTTCATAATTACTTAAAAAATAATTTCTCAAAAAACATAAAATAAAAATCACACACATTAAGAAAAAAATATAAAAGTTACAAGAAATCAAAATGGCGATGAATATGAGAGAAGAGACAGAAAAACTAAGAAACTGACTTGTGACCATCGCAATGAAATTTTACAGTTCTTACTTAGGAAAGTAAGGAAAAACTGACCCGTGGTGCTTTTAATAAAGCTGCAACCAAATTCGGGTTTTATGGAAATTATGTACTTATAAAAAGGTAATGTAAAAATATGAAATTTGGAACAAAATTTAAAATAATAATAAGTTTCAATAAAATCTATTGAAAAAATATGTATTTGCATATTATAATATGGGTCAAATTAAAAACAGAAATGTATTTTTTTTAATTAAAATTACTTATAAAACAAGATAAATTCATTTAAATTTATTTTAACAATTTGAAAAAAGTTTGTATTATTAAACGCTTGAAGTAGTAAACTGTAAAAGTACAGAGCATCCTGTACATAACATAGAAAGGAAAATGAACGTTTAATTGGAGTGTTGGTTTTCGTTAGCAACGCATTAAAGCATCGCTGTGCACGTACAATAATGGCTGTGTGTGTGTGTGTGTGTCATCCTTTGCGTAAATTAGTGTGTATTGAAAGGACGAAGGACTTATTGCGAAATACGCGACCATTAGAATCTGTTCACTTGCAACTTGTTACCGATCTTATCGCATCGCTGGAAATCGTACGTACGTACGTACGTACAGAACGTGACCTTGCAAAATGCTCTTAACACCTCGCGGAATCGCCGCGCTAGATGATTTTTTCACTTCTTCGTAGCAAGAGGAGTCGCAAGTGGTGGTTCTTGGCGAACGTGGGCCCAACTAATGTTTACGGTTCGGTTTCGCTTTATCTATCCACCTATCTATCTAGATTTTCCACTTGTTGTCGTTATTATTACTGTTGCTGTGTTCCCAATTACAAGTCTCTCTGCGTTTTATCTATTTCAAGATATAATAATACTTTTTGCACTTGTTGCAACGCCTTCACATCTAACGCAATTAAGCAACGAAAAATCGTTATCGTTTCTTCACGCTTTTCGCATGAACTATCCACCCATGCCCCCTCATGAAGATAGTTTTCTGTGCTTTATGTGTGTTGAACAATTTTCTTTCAGGTTATAATATTCTTCGTTTCCATTAATTTTGTAAAAATAGATTCTTTTTAATGTTAAAAATTATTTTTACAATTTTAAGAAATTTTCATTCACAAAATTATTTTTAATTACATCTTTGACCTATCTATAATCTATAACGAATGCAATAAAATTGAAGAATTGTTAATAAAATATGATTATAAATCTATTATTATTATTAGAAATTACTTTCCAAAAAATTTGCTTTGAAATATGTTTTCTAAATATTTATTTCTAATAGCATAATTAAATTATTAGCCTGCAAAGGGGTACACAATACAAAAGAGCAACAAATCAAAAATAAATCACCGTGCATTAAGTTATTAAGTTTTAATATTAATAGCGATTATTAAGAGAGTAATCACAGGGCGCGAAATTATCAAAGCTGCTAATGGCCGCCAGAGAGATTAATTCAACTAATTTGAATCGCGCATAAAGCTCGTCGCACATTGCATCTCCTTGATAATATTACCGTCATTCGTATCTAGGTATACACATCTACTTCAATTCGCATTACTATTATTATTACGACGATTTCGTTTCTTACACTTACACATAACTTACAGCGTATTTTTACTTTACTGCTCGTCATCCACCACTACCACTAAGAGCACAAGACGCAAAGTGTAATTGATTTTCTCACGGTACATTACGTTTTCTTACACTATTATTCCACTATATGTCGACCCACAACTTCTATGTGCGTCTTCTTGCATGTGTTTGTGTGTGTGTGTGTGTGTTTGTGGCGAGTATAGAAATAGAATGTACGGATATAATTATATATTGCTTCACCTTTAATATCTTCCTCCTTCTTTAAATCATCTTGGCAATCAAGGTATCATCATTTAGGATTTAGGTGACAACTATTGTTTTAGCCTTGCTAATTATTTATTTGCAAATTGGCTGCACCCCTTTTTGCTGCCCCTTGGATATGACTTCTTCGTAATTGCAAAATTTTATGTATTTATATACGTATTTTTGCTTACGGGAATGTATTTTTTATGAATTTTCATTAGGCTGATATATAATATTCATTTAATTAGTTGTTATAAGATGGATTTAACAAGTATAATAAAATGAAATATGATTATAAAGTTTGGTTTACAAAGTTGCCTGACCTATCGTTAAAGTCTACTGCGTGTTTCATAATTTATATATTTAGAATATGCGTATGCATAATTATAAATTTATTAATAATTAATGCAAAAACAATGTAAACTCAAAATAATTTAAATTAATTTCTATTTCTATTTCTTGTTGCAGTTTGGATAATTGATATAAACAAAAGAATGATGGTGGTTAACTATATCATTTCTGGTAAGTTAATTGTTTAGAAATTTCCATTATTTAGCCGACGATATTAATTGACTTTCTTAAGTGATTAATACAAAGGCATATTTTTTTAATCGAATGGAAAGTTATTTTAATTTTACTATTTTGGGAAACAATAGAACGTATTGAAAAAAACCCTTATCGAAAATCAACATTATAATGCAGCGAAATCTATCCAATTTATATAACATTCAATTAAATATTTTCGCGTTGTTGATTTTCATCAGCAACTGTTCGATTCATCTTATGACTCGTCAAACAATAAAATTATTAATACATAATTTACTTCCCGTTTTCGAAGCTGCATTTTTTCAAGAACCAACCTCGGGTAATAATGAAACTTTCATGCGAATCAGTAAAATTAATCAATCTTTACGAATATAACGTTAAAGTATTAAAGTTAAATTGAAAAAAAATGCAATTTTTCTAGCTTGAACATAATTTTACGCTTGAAAATGTATCCAGCGGTTTTTCGCGTCTTGCCGTTAAAGATTCCAACCATAATTCATCGTTTATCACTTATTATCCAGAGAATTCCGTAGAAATTACACCAAAATAGTAAAGACAGATCACGAATAAGGTGAAAGGATCGATTAATTATTTTATAAGCTGGGAAGGAAGAGAGTGCAAAAAGCAGCAAGAAGAGCCTCTGCGAACGCAGTTCAGGCTCGGGCCTTCTTTGCTGGCTTTGCAGGCTATATAGGTATAATTTTAATTGGTCATGATATGAGATATACGTGCACTAACACACAATGCCCTTTGCAATTTATAGTAAACAATATCGCTAAATAACAACAATGGAGCGATCAAGCCACCACGGGATAAGTACCGTGCCCGATGTCGCCGTATTATTAAGTCAATTATTGCTGTACAGTATATTTAAATCGTTAAAAAACGATTAAATTAGAGCAAAATTCAAATACAGGTTTTCACAATAATCTTATTATTATTGCTGAGGATATAGAAATAATAATTAATTATTGCAAATTAGAAAATTGTGTAATTGTATGTGTACAGGTATACTTAAAGGGATGTTATGTTTGCTTTTCCGAAAGGGGTTCATTAATATTTACTAAAAACATAAATAACAAACAATTAACTAATTATCGCAGAGGGTTACGTAATTAGTGAAGTAACTAGACCGCGGGTCACGCCATCTCCGTCCGGTGGGTCATGGTTAAGACGGCGGCTTGCACGCACGCACGGGACATCCATTGTTTCGATATACTGTAGTCATTTGTGCAATAATTCAGTGCCCAAAACACACATTTCATCTAATTGCCGATGCCGATGCCTACATGGAAATATCTACACCACTCTCATTGTTAACGACCTACATGGGAAGCTGTTTGAACGCGCGCTGCGCTCTTTGCCAATTTCTTAAATGCTCAATTTATGCGCGCACGTGAGTTTAATTGTTACACATGTCTATAATCGAAGCTCTAATTACCTTTCGAAACTCTCGCATAATTACTGCCAACAATGGATACGTCAATATGTTACTCAAAGTCTAAATATTTGATACTTATCGCCTTCTACTCGAATATATTAAGAAAGTCGTGTCGTAACAAATTCTCATTTTAATCGTAATTAATCAGTTCTGTTTTAATTTAGTGGGTATTCCTTCTGTTCTAAATTATGAAGTGCATTTCTGTTTTTATTTTGTCCCAAATTGTACATATTACTCTAATAAATTTTATTGAAACAGAGAAAAATTTATAGGTAATTTAAAATTGTGTTCCAAATTTCTTATTTTTTACATTACTATTTTCTGCCATCTCTTTTTTTCTCAACGGATGTGATTTTGATTTTATGTTTATTGCTTTGTTTAGGTAATTCTGACCAACTATTAAAATTTGCTTAGAGGACAAACTACCACTTAAATATTAGATATAGCATTGATTTTAAGGATGGAATGATTAAAACCCTTTAAGTTTATTTATCTTCGTTAAGAATGGATTTTTTCTTCATCTTTTTTTTAATCAGTCTTTTCGGCTCACAGTATAAAATTAGAAAATAGAATTTTTAAAGTAAAATAATCGTGCGTTTGAGAAATTTACTTTCGCCACTAAGATTCGTAAGCATTTTTATTTGTGAAAAAATTAAAAGTTTCAAAGGAGAGTTTATTCAATTACAAAGTTTAATGTTTTGGAATAATTGCCTGTTTTTTTCCTCTTTCTTTTGGTATAAAAAGCCCAACGAAATTGTGACACCTTTGCTGGCAATGTAAAGTGCAAATAGTTCGTGCACGCTAATTAAACGGGCCGAATTAAAACATTTCACGATTCTTGATTGATTAATTAATGGTGCGCCGTAGAAAACGTATAGATCATGACTTTCAACAGTGTGTTATTATGTATGGCGAGTTTTTCGATTACATTCTCATTTCGTACCTTAATACTCGAGTGTTGTCTTAATGATGGGCTATTATGATACACCACATATTTATATTCCATATAATTAATAAAGTGATTTAATTATTTATCGAAGAATTGATTTATGAATATGGACGGGCTAAGCTTGCGTTAATACCAGCGTACAGAAAATTTAATTAGAAAAGGTCGAGGCGTGTAATTATATAATTATAGTACTCTTCTTCTTCTTCTTCTGCGTCCTTTATTAAACGTGTACAATATAATGCCCACTATAGTAATATTTATGTGGCGGCGGCGGGTTCAAGAATCTGGAGCAGCTACATTGACTCAATTAAAAGCTCCGGCTCGGCTCTCTCGTCCATCGCAACCTGCCATTTTGTTTATTTTAATTGAACTATTCATTCAATTGGAATTTTCATTAGTTTTTTTTTTAAATTAAAATGTTCTCAGTGCTTTTTTTCCTTATACAGGGTTGTTAAAAAATAGATTTTTATGTTTTAAAATATAAAATAACCATAGAAAATATGTTATAAAAGTTTACAGTTTTCGAAATTTAGGCTTTTAAGTAAAGTATTGTTAATATGACATTTTGGTTTTTTCTTTTGAGAGTTTTATTGGTTTTATCCTGACAATAACAACAAATACAATTCAATATGTGCAAAATTGTTATTTTTAAAAGCTTAGATTTCGAAAGCCGTTTATTTTCTACATGTTTTTGCTTCAACAACGTCGACTTAAAAAATAATGTAAAATGAATTCAATGAATGAAGTGATATGAAAAAATATTTTTTGCAATAAAATAGAAGATGTTCAAATTAAAATAAATACATTTTAAATTTTTTTCTCAATTTTTGCAAACTTATTTGGTACATATTTATTCCTCCAATAAGTACAAAAAATACCCCTACAACTTTAATTTTACTTTTCATCATTTTGGAACAAATTGACCGATTCGATATTTTTCGCTAATACTCCATATCACTTTACAGGACAATTTATTTTGTATTTCATAGCTGAAAATAAAAGCAGAAAGTATTGTAAATTTCTAGTAAAGATTAATTAAATTGGGATTTTCACTTTTCATCCGTCTTAACAGTGAACACAGACGCAAGCATAATAAAGAAAATAGGAAACAATGGTAAACGTTAGATACTTAAATACTTAAGAAATAGAACAATGGACGCTTGTGCGTAGTATACATCATATATATTAAAAACAAACACTAAAGATGAAACAGATCATTAAATGCGCACCGGTAATTATAATTCTAGTCTGACACACCTACAAGAAAAGGTATCGTGACTCATTTAATTCAGTCACACGTGTATATGCCGCACAAATCGTATTGTTTTCAGTCCCTACACACAGTTTTAAATTTATACTTGTGTGTGCGTTCTTTCGTTCATTTATTTCCTGTAGTGGAGTGTGGAACTGTAGAGGATTTCTGTATCAGAGCTACCTACTATTGGTTATTACAGTTAAATGATGACAAATAGAAAAAAGTATAATACATAAAGAGAGAGAAATTAAAAATGATTTAGGCGCTGTGACTCTAAGACACCGAGTGCAAGAACAAGAACCTTTCAGTGGAAAAAGGTATACATCCGGTTTAATCGTCTACTATGAATGTATAATGGCACATCCTGTTCAGGACGATCTTTTTTCAATTACAATCATTTGTAATCTAGACGAGTAAATATTTATGCACTCAGAGCAAATTGATTATTATTCATAAATTAAGTCACGATTTTTATGTGTTTTAATTTCGTCTTAAGAATTTTAATTACAGTTAGTTAATTTGATTTCTGTTTTTTTTTTAGCAATTTTCCATCAGTTATTTTTTAAATTAATTCGAATTGATTTCTTGCGCCTTTTTTCAGATTATTTAGTTAATAAAAATATGGTTTAAGATAAATTGATACTTTCTCAATTTGTTTAATTTTAAGTTCTTCCAAAGTTAAAATTTGTTTTTATTTGGTTTTTATTGACATAATTTATGAGCTTTTAAATAAATGGCAGCATTTGCGGCGAGAAAATTAATTTTGTTTTATCAAAAATATGACACTTTATAGGCTCCTACGTTAATACGTTAAATCGTTTTCTAATTCGTGCTAATATCAATAAAAAAAAATCTTTATCGACGACACGGGCCTATTAATTATGATTGCTCAAAGACAGACGTTTGACAAAATGAAAAGCCATCACTGATTGTATCATTTTTAGTACCGACATAAATTTCACATAGAAAGTAAAATCAATAGCCGAACAAAGTTCGCATTATGAATATGCCGCTATAATACTTTATTAATTAATTGGTATTAATTCGATTTCGATCTGAAGATATAGGCGCGAGCAATAGCTACAGTATACTATGACAAACCGCGCTTCTCGAGCCGCCTCTAAATACCAAATTAATTGCGAAACAGTCGCATAATTGTAATTGAATTGAAATTCTATTTACATAGAAGTAGTGAGTTCGCTTTGCATAATTCGCGCAGCGAGAAACGAGACTTGATCTATTATTAATAATTGTGTGTGCGTTGCGCGCGCTTTAATCCCGCCATCAATTATACATTATTATTGTATTAAGCAAATAGTTAAAAAGATTTATCCGTGAGTTATGGCGACTTAAATCTGATTGTTGACCGCAAGAGAAGCTAATCCCGTTTATAATTCTCTCGATATGTCACGGGATACATTATTTAGACGTTCGCAGTGAACGATTTAATCTCCGATTTCAGGAGTATTTCCAAGAGCCGAGTTGGAATGCTGGAATGGGTTTGGGAAATCGCACTCGCGTAATTGTCACGTACTTGCCTGCCGTCGAACTTTTCAACTGTCGAGATTCCTTGCGTCCGGCCGTTCCGATGTTAGGCTGCCGGTACGAATAGTGTGGACGAATCAGACGCAAAACGTGCACTTGGGTCACCTCATTAGATATGGATACAAGAGGTCACAGAGTGGCATCTATCCACAATTACAGTTCCTTTCATCTGACGCGCTTTTTCGAAATTGCCACAATATGATTGTTATTATTATTGTAATTTTACTGCAATTCTCACACCACAAGGTTTCCATTTTTTTGTTTCTTCTTATTCTTTCATATTATTCAGAGTTTGAAATACTATTTTGTCTTTGTCACTAGCTGTAAATTTTGATGATATTCTCGTCTTTTTGGTGCTTAAAAATGTTGACACTTTGATTCACTTAATATTAATAGTATTAATAATTAAAATTGTTACTAATAAAAATTGTATTTGTCTATATTTAGGGCTTAGTAATAATGCTTACTAATAATTCAGCTGCATTTACAAAAGGTTTTTAGGGATTTTTTGCTTATGCTTTTGAAAATTTCCATAAAATTGAGCTTTTTAATTTATTGAGGAGCAAGTACTATTTTTTTTTAATTGCAAAATGTTTTGAGCTAGTCGATGCGAAATAAGTTTACCATCTCTTCAAACGTTAAATCATTGAAATCGGCCAAATATTATACCAGAAAAATAAGTGTTTCATAAGACCCAAATAAGTTTCAATTTTATAAAAAAAAATAGTTTGATCAAGTTTCATGAACTTAGATTTAAAATAAAAAATTGGATATAATATTGTGAGATTTTGGTTTAAAGGTAGCATTACTTTTGACATAAAAAAACTTGAGCCATATCAGAAACGATTTTTATCACTCCATTAAGTATCTAGGTAATATTAGATGCTCCCCTAATAACTTAAATTGATGTAGACTGTAGAGATGAGTATTACAGAAGAGATGCCGAACTGCGGCCATTAACAGTAACCACTGGCCGCTCGCTCTTCGGACGTAATTAATCACCGGGCAGCGAGTCATTTGAAGTTTAAGCGCGAACGTCAAGCGAGCCGCACAAGATTTAAATTAGATTGGATTAAGATCTCCGATCCATCATCATTATCTGCCATTACGTGTTTATAAATTAATTAAGCGCCGTATAGAGCGCATTATGCGCATTTGTCGTGTCAACAAACGCTACTGAATAATTGGCACTGAAACACAATGACTCAATATGAAATGCAGACAGATAGCTGAAGTGACAAAGAGCGTGTCTGTTTGTGTAAATATTAAATAAATATTAGTACACGTACACAATTGTAATAATACGCATACGTGTAGATAGTGTGGATGTGTGGTACTTATAAGAGTCGAGAGATAAATTGCGTGGGCGCAAACGGAGGCGGTTTCTGCTCTCGCTTATATGTGTTGTTCTCTTAAGCGAACACACAAAACGTTGACGTGCATGCATATGGAACAAGTATGTAATTGTTGTTTTATGAGATCACACCATTAATATTAATGCATGTGGATTATTTCGGGAAGTATAAATATCGATATAAATATCAATGTGAGTATGCATTTATATTTTATACAGAGTAGATACGCTGTCAATTACTCAGGTATTATAAATGGCAACTTATTTATAGCTTCCGGGTTAAATGTTTCTTTGGAAATTTTTAGTTTCTTTGTTACATTTCATGAATATTCAGTTCCTTGCGAAATTTCATAAGGAAAAGCAGAAGATAGTTTTCGCTTTTACAGACCGGTGTTTAAAATGTTTTGAAAATATGCTAATTTTTTTTTCAAAGTACATAGAGGTCTTTAAAAACGCTTCAATTTTCTACTACTAAAACGATCTCTGCATTTCTTCAAATTTCCGAGATACTGAAGTTAATGATTTTTACTGAAATTTATTAAAATTATTTTCGTAATCATCGAAATTTCCGGTCTTGTAGAATATAAAAAAGTTATAACTTCAGTTTTGAAATTGGTGGCTAAGTATTTTTTTATGTTTTTGTCTCGGAAATAAAAATGGAGTTTCCGGAAAAAAGCCTGAAAGAATAATGCTCAAAAAAGCTCATTATTCTTTATTTGTCTGTTAACCTAGAGGTACTGAATTTAATTTTTTTTCCAATAAACTAAATTTCCGGTCTTACGGACCTAAAAAAAATCATAAATTTAAATTTGAAATGGGTAGCATGGTATTTTTAAAAGTTTTTCGATTGAGAAATCAATAAAACAAATAGTATTGCCTTATTTTCAATAATTTTATTTTCTCTTTAAGTATAAAACTTTCTTCATTACTAATTTAAAAAGTATATCATTTTGGAAAATTAATAAAACAACTAATTTTTATGCTTAATTTAAAGAAAATATTGTGAGACTTATCAAAGATATGTAAATTTCTAAAACAATTGGTCAAACTACAATATACTATTTAATAAATGTATTTTGTGTCTTTTTATGTATAAAGAAATTGGAAAATTGTGTAAAAAATTGGAAAATCGCTACTCTACGGAAGTATTTAACAGTATACAAAAAACTACATTTTGAATAACGCAAAAGAAAATTGAATTTAGGATTACAAAACTCTTTTTTTCAATTTTTGATCCTTATTAACAATGGTTAATTTGTTTATAATTATTTAATAAAATGTTAAACAATAAAAGGCAGCTTAAAATAATTAAAATGTTTTGTAAAAGAAGTTAAACAACAAACGGAAAACGGAAAACAAAAAACAAAAATTCGTTAGTTTTCCGACGTAATTAAAATTTGAGGAAGCTTTGCGCTTGACTAAGCTCAAATTTGGCCAATAGTGCAAGCCATATGTCACACTTCGCTGTAGGTAGAGCCGGAAACTTTGCGGTTTGAAGCATTTAGGCGCAATTTCACGATAATTATTATTATATCCTTATGGCAAGGCATGCCAGTATAAAATTACCTAAACCAAATAATACACATAATATATTATAATTTTATAGGCAAACATAGACAAACAAGCACTAAACACATACGCCTTATTTATTTATTGAGCGTTTGCGTGCGCGCCTTCAGACTTTCAGAGAAAACCATAAGCTTCTCATACAGCCAGAGAGCTATTGCTAGCCAGCCTCTTTTGTACGTACAATATGTTTACTCTAGATTCAGCTCTTGTGTCGTGGCGGAAGATGTGTGTAAGATATCAGCAGTGGTGCTTGTCACGAAGTCGCCCCCGGGTGCCTTATATAAATTTAGACCATGTTCCGCTTAAATTCGATCTCGCTGACTGTTGTTTCCATGGTGCGTTTGTATCTGATTGATGCGGGGTCATGAGAACTATGCGGCCCATTTGTTTCCTCTCTGCGTCTCTTTGGAAATCTATTTAAGACATGTTCAATAACAATATTACTTATCAATAAACCAACAACTACAGCAACAACAATATAAAACATTTATTGAATCGGTGCTATCCAATCGATCAACGAATCGAATCGCGCGCGCGAGATATGATGCTGATGCCTTCGGTGACGTTTTGGGCGGAGAAGCGAATTGAATTTCGAAAATCGTCAGCGCCAGGAAAATGCGCTGGCCGTTTAATCAAATGCGCGCAGATATGAAGTACTTGTAAGAGTCTAGTTGGGCCTATTGTGAAGTCTATCAAAGTCCCAGATGCGTCAGATGTTTGCTGAGTATGTAGTATTTGAATGTGTGAGCACTTTTTTCCACTTGTTTTATTGTTATCCAGACGTCGTCGGCTTTGCAGCAGCTCTCGATTTCTTTTCTCGTTTGCATATTATGTGTGCTAAATTGCGGTAAAAAGTCCTACAATGCGAACATGACGCTCTCCTTTGAGCCGCCGTAATTTTATACTTGTATAGCTATAGATAAATCGATTGTGTCGATGTGTACGTAAGTGTGCGTTAGTATTTATTTGTTTAATGAATCACAATCTGGCAGAACCTTTTACGGAATTCCTTTCAAGGAAACGACTGCAGCGACAGTATAACGTCTCTCGAAGAGCCTGTTCGCAAGGATTCTAATGGAAAATCTTTCGGTTTTTCTTGCACGTATTGGCGCTCACTTAAAACAGCAATTTACAAGACTTTTAACAAATTAAATACGCTGCGATGGCTGTAAATTTTCTATTTTATGTTTTTGTTTTACGCCGCCGAGTTTTTCACTAAATTGCAATGCTAGTGGGTTTTGCTTATTTTATGTATTATGATTAGATAATCGCTTAAATTGTATATTAAAATAGTTTGTTGCAGTTTTGTTGCAACAAAATTAGATAACATTTTTAATATGTTCGGTTAATTTAAATTTTAAATTAATTAATAAATCTGAAAAGGTGCAGTTATTATTTTATTCAGAGATAATGAACAGTGGAAAATCAAATTTTAAAAGTTTTTTTTATATATATATTAAAGTCGCAGGACTTGCACGGGTTTAATTTATTTATTGGAAGAAAAATCAAATTTACAAACTATCTAAAGAAGTCAAGATAAACTAAACTTGCGTTATTTTAAATGGAAAACACGGTGTTTAATTCCAAAAATTAATTTTTCGTTTCATATTTCGTTTAACTTTTGAATCAAAAGTAAAAATTGAGAGAAACCAAATGTCTAAACCAGACCATTTTTGAAATATAAGCATTTAAAAACTTGTGACTTTTTGGGATCTCTATCCGTGGTAATTTTCTCAATATATCCATATACGGTAACATCTACAATTTTAAAGATTTAAATTCGGTTAAATAAACGGACAAAATTGACAGAATTTTACGTTCAACTTATATCCGTTTGCAAAAATATCTCCTGATTCCCGAATTACTCCGAAAAATCGGAAAATCGAAGATTTTTTTGATAATTGCTTCCGTAAAAACTATTTGACATAGTAAAAATAGTGTGGGTTTTATTTTGTAATAATATACTGGGTATTCCATTTAAAATATCATATGTTTAGTTTGTCTCGACTTCTTTAGATAGTAATTATATGTGGTTTTTCTTTACATAGATACATAAAAGCCCTATAACTTTTATTATAAAAAATATCTACTTAATAAGTCGCAATTAACAACTATGATTACCATTAAAAAAAAAAATCACTTTATTTTTTAACTTCAAAATCTAGCAACTTTTGAAATGGCAATGTAATTTTTCTGTGCGAGCATAGGGCGGCTATCGATCCTGAGGTCCTTTGGGCAATTATGAAAATTTTATTAAATTAATAAGATTGCATTTAAAAATAACTAATTACTAATTTGAAACCGTTATTAATTTTTTTCTATGATAAATTGTTTTCATGAAATTAATTATTGAAAAAAATCGATGATTTTTAGTTTTCTTCGGTTTAATTCTAGAACCAGTAAATATACGAGTATCCCATTTTTGTAAAAGCAAATATGATTATTGCCAAATTTTGCTTAATTTCTGCCCATTTAACCGAATCTCTAATTATAAAAATGCAGAAATTACCCATATACAATTAAAGGAAATGTCCATTCTGTAATAATAATAAACTAATAAATTAATATTGAAAACAAAAAATGAATTCAAAATGAATAAAGGGCAATTATAATTATAAACGCAAAATGATATTTGTAGTTATGCAATGAATTACACACATTTCGAATCGCGATCGAAACAAAAGCGCCACTTATATCTGGCAATTAAAGTTCTATGGAGAGCAAAAAAGCGAAACATATGTATTATTATTATTAGCTTTACATTCAGTCATGTGTGTGTCTTTTGCGTGCAAACAACTGGAACGTGAGAGAATCATTAATCGCTGCTCGTACGAATTCACAAAACTCAAGAAATCGCTGAATAAAATTACTAGGATATAGTTACCTATACACAAACCACACTGTACAATATGTTCTTGCATAGAATGTATGTAATGCGAAGGTACAAACAAATGTGTTATTGAGTTAATGAGTCGTATTTTTCTCGGCATCGAAAGCTAATTGCAGTTCGAGATATGCGAACAAACGAACCAAAGAAACGAAAAGCAAAGCGAAGAAAGAAACAAACAAACAAAAAAAGAAAGAAAGAAAAATAAGACAACGCGATCGAAGAGAGTAGAAGTACATACAGCCGGCGAATTCAATGGGAGCCAATCAATTTGCATTATTAATAAATTAAGTAACGGTGCTCCGGTTTTTTGATTGATTTATTTGCGTTACGATTTCGGAGAAATCGCGCGAATTGATTCGCGTTACAAATTTCGGTACGTGTAAAATCCAGTTGGGTACAAAAAAGGGCCGAGTACATAAATTGCGCCTTTCCTTAAATTGTTTCGAGTGCACGTGTTTCTCCATCAACAGGAAGATCATTTATTCCGAGAGGCGGCATTCCGAAAAGCAACCGTTACGAACCGAATATTAAACACCACTTTATCGATCGCCTGTTTGTGCGTGTCTCTTGCCTCTTTTATGTTGTTTATTTTTTATTTTTTATTTGTCTCTTCTTTTTCCATTATTTTATTGTCGTTGTTGTTGCATTTCGTCGCCGGTTGCCCGCTTATTCAACAACGGTCGCTCGCTTCTTATAGCGGCGAGCAGTGCAAATATAATTGTGCCTGCTCGGTGCTCTTCATGTGCAAAAGGTCGCTTGCTCTTCGCATTACTTAGTGTACGAGGCGGATATTTCAATTTACGCCCAATCGAAATATGGTGCACGATCTGGAACGCATATATAATTTTCCTGTCCGTGCTTTTAACAATAATAATTCTCCAGTGTTTATTGCACCCAGAGAGACCGACGGTACCAATCGTATATCGTGATCGAGCGAGATTAAGAGGGAAAATTAATTAAAGCTGCTGCGATAAATATTCATCGGGGAAATGATTGCATACTTATAGTATATTTAAATTTTCATTGATGAGTCATCGGTCGGTAACACCGCTTGGAAACTTACTGTATGAATGATTGCTATTATTGTTATTAGTATTGCCTTAATAGGAATAATGAGAGTAAATAAGGATTGCTTCCTACATGAACATTATACAATATCTAGATTTTATTGTGCGATTTCCATTTTCATAGACGCATTTTTTCGCAATAACACTTACATCTACTATATGTATGTATACGTATACTATCCGCATACGGAATTATTTTCTTCGCTTTGCGCATTAATTGCACAAAAATTAATTACTCTTAATTATACTCACATATAAATTATATTATTTTTCAATCAAAGTTAAATTAAACATTAATGACCGCCAACGTTCTCGTTTTCCTCATCGCTTTATTTCAGGATAACCTTTTATTGCTTATAATCAATTTCTGTATCCTATTTTCAATTTATTTTATGCTCTATTTATTTGCTCATCCTGTTTATCTATTACTTAATGTTTTAATTTATTTACTTGATTTGTTTTGTCATACTTTATAAAGTAGATTAACGTATTATTATTTATTGTTTTTCTTATTTCTTTAAAGTTTTAATTGATATTCACTTTTTTACACTACATATTTGGTTGGTACTTCTTATTAATAGAATTAAAAATTCCAATTAAGCATCGTAACAAACACATTTTCCTCCAATAATGGTTCACTTTACGATTCTAGCCTGAGAAGTTGGATTTTCTGATTGAGTGTCTTATACAATTTTTCTTCTTCCATCAGGGTCCCAATGTACACTAATAATTTATTACAATTAAATAGGAGGCCTAAACCTTAAAAAAGTTTTCAAAGAGGGTTGATTACCGCCATTTATTTTGCAATATTTCCGGTCATTTTTTGCAAAATAGCTGCGTTAAGAAAAAAATAATTTATCTCTCATTTTTAATGATAATGAAATAATTATTTTTAGTGATTATTATCAAAAAGTGCTTTCATGCATTTCATTAATTACTAGGTATACAAATTGCATGGGGTGTTTGAGAAAAAAAAAAAAAAAATATATATATATATATTTTTTACGACAAAAATATTCTTATTTTTCCAAAGGTTACCACCCAATTTTTATTTAATATCGATATTGGTTTAGATATAAGAGTTAATGCAAAAAAATCTAAGTCCCCATTAGTTAGGCTAAAAGCGACGTCATCGTGCAGTAATGATAACAGTGGACCACGAATACTTCAATAACAATAAATTGAAGTTTGCTTTCTTAAAATAACAAAAAAAAAAGTATTCATCTTAGATTTATGAATTAAAACTTTTTCTTGTACATATAGAGTAATAAAAAAATATGGGTTCCATTTGAAAAATAAAGATATTTTGACTTTTAAATGTTATTATTTTAGATTTTTTCCTAATCACCCTGTACAATTCACATGTTAAAAATACAACAAATGCATGAACCCACTTCTCTATAATAATTAGTAAAAAAAATTGATTTAATGAACTATTAAAATGAAATAGATACAATTTTTTTCTTTAAACACTTATTTCGCCAAAAATAAGGTGGACGATGTTTCAAAAAGAAATAGAAGAAGAGAAAAAGAGAACTGTAGAAAGACACTTCTACAAAATCATACTTACTTTAAAAAAAGTTAAGGAAATTAAATAATTACGAGCTTCCGGTATAACCGGAAGTAATAACAAGTTGGAAATATTTTCCAAGAATGAAGAATTTGTTTAAATTAGGAATGGAAAGGAATCAATTCAGGGTGATTTTATAGTTCTCAGCTATTGCACTTAATGGATTAATTTGATTGTTAAATATTATTATGAGGTTTCTTCGAGGTATTCAAAATGTTATATCATTGAAATCAGAAAAACAATAACTAATTTATAAGTCCTTAGCCAACTATGGTTTCCATAAGAATATCAAAAGTTTATTTTTATCTCGAAAAGCCAGGAACTTATGAAAATGTTGTAAAATTAATTAGATAGTATTTAAAAATATCTATTAGAAGCAAGTTACTTTTTTCTTATATCAAATAGTTTTCTTGGAATGAATTATCAAGAAAAAAAAATTAGCGATTTTCCAAGGGTCTTATCCGAGTTTTATAAAGGGGAATAGAGAATATAATAATAAGATAATAAAAAAAAAATAAAGTTGAAAAATAAATATTCTCACTAAAAATTATTTTAATTCTTTAGCAATTTAAAAGCATCAAACGAGACCGCATTCAATTGTTGTACTTAAAACTCCAATTGTTAAAAACATTTAACGAATGAAAAACTCCAGGGTAAAAATTAAAATGTGCAAGTAATTCTCAATTCATGATGTAAAGCTACACAGCAATACTGTATGATACATATAAAATAAAGACGTGTTTATTGCACATTGCTATTGTTACACATAAAATATCAACAAAACGAATGGTTGCTCCATTATTCCTCGCGAGGAACCTCAAAAATCCATTGTTATCAATGATATAGAAATGATTAAAAGTGTCCAATCATGGTCATCAACGTCGTCGCACATAATAATAATAATAATAATAATTGTTGATGAGATTAAAAGAGCATTCGACGGAACACAAAGGGGTCCTAATTGGTATAATATCGACGAATGAACGTATTATACCACGGTACCAATATAGTCTTTATACATATCTATCAATGAGGAATAAAGATTCCTGCTTGGCGTTCCTTCAAATTAGTATTAATTATATATAACTCGTATATATATGGTGAACGAGGCGAGCTCTTTATTGATACATAAACAATTAATTCGTGAAGGGCCCGAAATGCAGAAATTTACTTAGTCATTAACGTCACGAATCGAACGGGAATCGGCAATTAATATTTGTCGTAATTGGAGTTATGTGTATGTAACTGTGTGCTCGATTTGCAAGCGAGGCAAACGTAGTTTTATCGCCTGATTGATCAGACATCTTCGGACGCGTGCAATTATGAGACGTAAGCGGATGATTAATATTGCATTGTTCGCTATTTGTTCCAATGAACTCGTTTATTTTTCATTTTCCTTCTTCCTTGCTTATAATAATTTGTTGAATGTTTAAATATCGAACAGTTAATTTGTAATTATTAATTTTTTTGAAAAAAAAAATATATCAAGAAAATCCTAAAGCTTAATTTGAGAGAAAAATCTAAGAAATTTCTATTTCATAATATGTTTTCAAATATATTATTATTGTTAAATTTAATTCTTGGTAATAATTATAAATTTAATAGCTTTTTTATAAAACTCTCTCAAAATGAGCATAAAATGTGCATTTGAAATAAACCTTTTAATTTTTCGTAATTAAAATCAATTTGCTTTTTATTTCATTTTTTAGAATTATGTTTTGTTCATTTCAATAACAAGAAGAACCTTTAAAGTATATAATTAACTTGAAATTGCCATAATTCAAGGGAAATGATAAAATTTTTCATATAAAGAATATTTATTATAAGGGATTTTTTATGATCTGCGTATGCATTATATTTGTTAAAACTTATAATCTTGGCAATTATTTGAGCAATAAAAAAGGTTAGAACTTATTTAGTGTCGAGCGTATTTAGCACACTTTTCTGTTTATTACTCTCATGATTTTGACATTTGCACTAAGTTGTTTTAATGTGTTTTATATAATGATACATTTTTACGAGGCAGTGCTACATTTCACGTATAATGAAAATCTAAGTGAACTGAAAGGTTGCCCATTACAATTTCTTTGATCGTTATTTTTTAATTAAAATTCAAATGTTGCTAAAAAAAAACTGAAAATTACATATTTCCTATACCGTTGTGGGTTGTAAATTTAATATTTTTAAAACGAATAATTTTTTTTTGTATAGTAAACTGAATTTTAGGTAATCAGGAAATTTCTTTAAAATCTTTAAAATTAGAACTATTAAAATTTAAAATAAAACTAATAAAAAGTAACGAAAAATGATAACTAATTAAATTTACAATTATATTTTATATACAGGGTGGTCAAAATTAATTTGTCCCACTGGGGATCCGAAAAATTTCAAGTGCTAGAAAAGAACTAATGACAAATTGTCTAGCTTAAATTTTCAAAAAATAAAGATTGTGTCTTCCTATGTTTTATTTTTAGTTATAAATTAAAATGTAATTCATCATGGTAACAAAAAAAAAAAAAGATAACTCCTCTATACATTTCAAGAACGAGCTTTAAGACAAAACCATTCTTAGATTTATTTATATTATTTATAATCTAATACCGAAATTAATATTTCACTTTAATACACAAAGCTGAGGGAAAGAGGGAAGAATGATTATAATTTTAATGTTAAAACCCCTCAAAAGGGGTTTTACTTTCGCTTGTCAATTTTTTTTTGTGAATTTGATCCATCCTGTAGTACACATTTTTTCAAAAGGAAAATGCCACATTGTAATGTAATTGTATCCACGTAGGAATAAAAGTTATTGCACTCAATGTCAAACGACTGGGAAGGCAGCGCAGAAAAAGGCAAGTGAATAATAATGTCTGGCGGTACGTACTACGTTTGGCGAATCTTAAATAAATGAAGCAATTTGTGTGTGGTCTTAACATCCAGGTCAATTACGAAATCGCATTTTCTGCTTTATAAATCGATCGGATCGGGAAGATCCCTTTTAGATACCAATAACGATACTAATGGGTTATTATGGTTATGGGATAATTGTGCAAACTGCGTGTGCGGTTTTCCGGACACGGCGCAAACCGCATTTGCTGCAGAGAGCGGAGGCATCAGAGGCGGCACGACAAAACAAACACAAGCCAGCAGAGAGCCCTTAAATTCGTGCGGTTAACGACTCAATCATGACCATATCATCCAAAGGCCTGTGCGTCTTTTTTTTTTTTTTGCTTCCCAGTAACACTAACAGCGACCGACAACTATAATTCAACACTAGTGATGCGATCGAATGTTCAGAGAAAAAAAAAAGCAATTACACTTTTGGGTGTGTATGCGAATAGACAAACGTTATTTATTTATTTCTATTTTATTATTTAAACGTTCGGGTTAAAGGTTCCGTCCTCATTCGCATTCGCTTTATAATATAGCATAAGAGAGTGTGTGTATTGCTTTTAAATGCATACACATAATAAAAGGTGCTAATCAAAATATTTGTTGCTAGAATTTTGTACGTACACGCTTAATTGACCTCTAAGTTTCTTCCATCATCATCATCATCATCAGAATGAGCCATACGACTTAAGTAACTTTACTTTTATATTTTAGATTTAATTCAAATTTTGCAATGCGTTGTGCAATGCATATAAATATAAAAGCCAGCGAAAAAAAAGAAGTACACGTTTCGAAAGTGTTACACATTACAGATTTATTACTTTTTTTGTGTCTCTCTTCTAGAGGCTTTCTTTTTGCGTTGTTTCAGTATGTGTCTTTTGAGCTTTTTGGGTGTGCGACTTGCAAACGCCATTAGTAACTTAACGATTATTTAAATCGAAGCAAGTGGTCGTAAATTATCCAACGATCGAACGCAGTCATTTTATTAAATTTATTTTATGAACAAATTAATAAATAAACGAAATTGATGGAACCAATAAAAATTCCAGAATGTAGAAAAGACAAGATTCCTCGTCTAATAATTTCGTTGTGCGCGCACCGAAAGCCACGTGGAACCGACCAAAATTACAATTAACCTTCGACCCCCGCGTTCGGACACGACGACCGAAAACGACATTTTTCTTCTACGACCACGATAGTAATCTATGAGGAAACCTCGATTATGAATCATTTAGGGAAAAACGGTCCGTATTTGTCGGCTGTTTCTATTTTATTTATTTATTTTTTATATAGTATCCATCCCAAAAAGAACGGTTTTGTTTTATTTATGGGCATTTCGATGGATTACTTAAGTCATTTCTGCGTGTGGTCTCTAATCGACTTTCTAAATCATGTTTTGGGATTTTCGATAAAAATATATCAATTTTTTTTTCCTGAATAGTAATTAGGCAACCTTCTTTTTGTAATTTGTTCGATTCTTATTATTAATTGTACACTGTACTGTACACGTAGATGTTTAAATGTTACCTCGGGTTATACTTTTGTGTAAGTGTCTAAATGTGTGTTTGTTTACGTTTGCCTTCGTGAGTGACTTTTAAAGTCCTGCAGTAATAAAACTCGAATATTAAAATAAGAGCACACTAATAATGTCCATTGCCTTTATAACTAATACGTGGAGCAAGCACCTAGTGCGCACATCCCGTTGATTTTATTACTTTTACGAGCTTTATTATACATATAGATAAGTAATTATGCTTTTGTGTGCAACCTTTCCTGTTACTTTTCCTTTTTTTCGGTCATAAAATTTAGAGACGTCGCCACACTAAACGGAGTTTCCTTGATTTCCCATAGAGGGTCTTTGTTTTCAAATAACTATATGTAAAATTATATTTATACCTTATTTTAATACTAGTAGTTCAAACGAAAATTTTAGTTCTTAAAATTAAAAAAAAAAATCATGAAATTAAAAGAAAATGAAAATTTGGATTAGCGAAAAGCTCATATTATAAAAATTCCAATTTTTGTTTCGCCGTATCTCTGTTTATAAGTGATATTTGCATATAGAATAATTGAAATTGAAGAAACTGACTGTGAAGAAAAGCAAAAAATTAGTGAGTAGCACTCAAAGTAGTAAAAAAATAGGCAACACAAATATCAGTTTTATTACAATTTTAAGATAATAAACCTACCGATATATTTTTATGATAAAAATTATTTTTAAATGACTTTTGTTAGATATTCTTCATGGATAAACCCGATGAACATGACATTAATGAGTATAATTTTAGAGAAAAACTAAATGTTATGTACATTGCATTTGAAATATCTATTTTTGAATTTATTATGCTTATAATAGTAGCTAGAATATAATATTTAAAAGGACCCCCTGTATACTATATTTGAATTAGTTATGTGACATGTAACTTAGGCGCTTCACGATCCTTCCTCTAAAACGAAATGATTTATTTGATGTATAAAAACATTCGCCTGTTTATTGATTTACTCCCCGTATAAATAAATAAATAATCCTTTCGTCCAAATATGTTTTTCGTCACCGTTTAATTGCGTTTTTGACTCATTTATACTATGCGAATATTAAGAATTTCCTGTAGCGCACCTCTCTCCTTCGCATTCAGTCTAGGTTAGAAAAAAAAAGCGGACATAAAACGATATTATACGTTCATAAAAATCCCATAAATGACAATAAATAAATAGTTTTACTATAATTTTATAAGATTAGACAAGTTAAGCATGTCGTAAACAAGTTTTAATCCTCGCTCACACGTACGCTCGCTGCTGCCTCCCGCTATTTTTTAACCCAATATACCACGGACGGAATATGCGTGTGGAAAAACCTCTCGCGCGCCGGAAAGCAAGAAAAAAATTCACCGTCATATATCACGAACGAAATGAGCTTTACTCTCAAATCGTCAGCTGAAAAAAACTCTGGTACCTTCTTTGGCTTAACGTTAACCATTCATCCATTATGGTAATTTTTGAACATCGCTTTTTGTCAATCGGTTTTTGTGGATTATAAATGTCCACTTGTTTTGCTTATAAAACGGCCATATATGGATTTTATACTTTAATAGATTTGACTTACAAACTTTTAAACGTTTTTAGAATTTATGCTTCTCCCATTTTGGTTTCTTGTAATTTTTGTGGAACTTTTTTTTTTGGCCTTTACTTATATATTTTTGTTATTCTAATAGATAAACAAGCGTAAAACAAAATATACAAGATTTTATTATTTTACATTTATTTAATATTAAATTGATTGAGCTGTTTATATTAAGATATATTTCAGCCTTAAACATTTTAAATGGCTACCCAATTAAAAAAAAACTGATATTTTAGAAAAACGAGTTAATTTATTTTTTATTTATAGAATCTCCCCGCTAAGAAAACATAATTTCTTAAATTTTAATTTTTTCTTTGTTCATTAGTGCAATGTTATGCTGTTATATTTTTTATAAAAATAACTGAACCGCCAACTTTAAATTTAATTTTGGAATTTCATTTAAATCCTTCTTCCCCGGCTCCTGTCCCTTCAATTCGCTTCAAGAAAACCCTCATTTTTTAAATTAACAAACAAGAATTTAAAAATAATTATTATCATAACTGGAATTTAACAATCGTATTACTCTTGAAATCCACAAACTATTAAAGTTAAAAAAAATGGATTAGCATTTTACTTTGTATTAAAAAAAAAGATGAAAAGTAAAAAGGATGCAGCCGCAGGAAAGCGATTCAAATGAAAATAATGAATTTAAAGAAAAGCTGATTTCGCAGAACGGTCGTTTAAGCATTGTGCGTGTACTATAAATACAATATTGTTTGTTGGTAACTACTATAAAGATGCTATCCAGCATTTTCTTGTCTTCCGATGGGTTCTCTATGGGTCTAACGGAGCATTCACGAGATGCCCCATAAATAAATTGCTCAAGAATTCTTCTCTCATCTTAATCTTTACACATTTCTTGTGCGCGCTGAAAAATGCCCACTTATATAAATTTCAATTCTATTGTCCGCTCAAGATGGCTCTTCCATATCTAAACTTAGTACATTTTAATTGTGTGATTTTTCCTGTTGCAGGATCGCATCGGGATCGAAGGCGAAGGAGGCGGCGGCGACAATGGCGGCAACGTCTCCGACAGATCAAGAAGGTAAGAGAGACCAATAGAGTTCCTAATTAGGCTCTTTATAGTATATTTTTTACATAATGGAAAATTATGTTATGATATTGTAAAGGTTTCGGTGCGGAAGAGCGCGCGTTCAAGCAAGGCGCTGCAGGTCAGTGAGTTCTCGCGACCTTTGGCCCTTTCTTCAGGCTCGCAACAATGCACACGTTCCTTGCACACACTCGCTCACACACACACACACACTCGCATACACACATGCATATTGAATATATAGTCGTAGATAACATTGTTGTTCGGGACCAGATGGATAAAAAGTGTGGAAGATATTGGCGAAGATACCGGGGTCCTTTGGGATGAAAGCGCAAAGCAGAAACGTTTAATAATTTCACGCCTAATATTGAGTGCGGTGATTTATCCGAACGTTATGTTTCTACGCGTCTTTGACGGCTCCAGCATTTCAAAAAAAAAAAAACCATTAATGGAGAAATTTTTGTGTGGGCCGAGACTTCTTCTAGGTGTAGCACACAACACAACAAACCGAAATTAATTAATTTCGAATTTTATAAGTTAAAAGAAGCAATTTTATGATAATTTATCGTCGTTTCCATATGTTTTTACAGCATTTCAACCGACGACGAATTTAATTAAGGCGTACTGTTTCCACGATTCTCTACGCTTTTTACTATGAGAGGCCTCATTGTCTCTTTAAATGCGCCCACTTAATTGTTTATTAATTTCAGCTTAATTTATGCGTTTTTCCTTGCGCAGTTATAAACTGCGTTTTCTAAATATTGGTGGTAATAATTTTCGTGTTTTATTATTGCGCGCAGTCGAATTTGACAATTTTGGCGTATTTTATTTATTTATTTATTTGGTTTTCGATTGCGTAAAACGATTTCATTTTTGTTATTTTCATTTTGTTGTTCAAAATAATATACAATTTTTGGAAATTTCGTTTTTTTTCCATGTAAAACTACAATCGCAATAAAAAAAATTCTTAAGGCAAGACGAAATTTATAATTTTGCAATAATAACAGTGTTCAATACTTATTCAATTATAACTCCAAAGTTAAAAAGTATTCTTTTGGTAGTATTTTATAATTTTGGTCGAAAAGCTCATTTATATTTTTGCGCAATAAATCTAAGAAAAAAAAAAGCAAAAACGCAAATATAACAGTGCCCACTTCCTCCATTACGCCAATTATCTATTATTGTTATTATTCATTATTACAAGTCGGTCGAAGGTGGTTCGAAAATAAGTTGCGGTTTTTCAGAACTCCCAAGTTGCCGTAATTGCACGCACGAGAGCGCAAAATTAATATTTCGCCAGCCCGAAGGACTAACTGCCACTATACGGTTAACGAAACGCAAACACAAACGAAAAAGAAAAAAATGTAAATCATATTAAAATATATACAGACACACAAACACACACACACACACATAAAAATTAACATTAAAACATACAAAGAAACGACCGAGTAAAACTAAAAATGTACCTACTTGATGCGTGTTTAGCGCATCAGAGGCAAGTCCGTTGATAATAAGTATAGTAAAAGAAACATTAGGAGAAACTTCCTGCGCTTCTATTTAGAAATATATTATTGTATTACGAGTAGGTATTACGACGACAGTTTTTGTGGCTCTTTGAAAAAATGCCGGCGTGCAATTAAAATCTCATCACTTGCCGCGTCCTCCATTCAGTTCAATTGAACTGCGAGGAGCCCGGGATTCGGTAATGGAAAGGTAATAAAGTAATTAACGCCGCAGCAAAGCGGCAAACGCATGCGCCCGTTACCGACGACGATCAATCAATTCCAATTGATGTGTATCAAAGTTTCTAAGTTGAAATAGTAATAAGTAAAGTAATAATATTAGTCAGCTGGTTGTTTGTGCACGCTACCGGCCATTTCCCACGATCACAACACTTGCACGCACGCACAACACACACACACACACCTAAACACACACACACACACACACACACACACACACACATGTTTACTAAATATCTTCTTGAAGATACCTCTATGTCTACTCTATTATAAATCTACACATCTTTTACCTCTCTGTTTATGTATGCGTGTGTGTGTGTGTGTGTGTGTGTGTGTGTGTGTCCCACTGGGTGCCTATTACACCGACTCATATCGTACATGGATATAGCGCATCATATAGCATGGCAAGCATATTGTGCGGTACTTCTTCTCTTCTTCGTCTTCTTCTTCTTCTTATATTTCTCCACACTTTCACCCGTTGACCTGGTGGCACTCCCACGATTATGGCACCTGCACATACGTGCGTATCTCTAAAAAAATTCTGTGTCATATTATTTATGATTGTGTGCCGAGCGACGAGAGAGCATAGCTTAGCTTAGCTTACAGTCAGTCCATAGGAGGAGAATAAGGTAGATTCTTCATCTCGACGATATAAATTGTGAGCGAACGGAACGCGTTAAAAACCAAACTCATGCAAATTGCGAAACACAGCGACTTTCTATTATTATTATTAGTATTACTATTAATCGCCAATGCTATCGTCGTAAAAGCCATTCGGAATAAAATTAATAACTTGCGCGAGCTCCGCTCGGTGCAGAACTTCTTGCATCAGGAAACTAAGTGAAGCGAACGATATTGCACCTATGGAGCGGTCTTCTTTCATCTGGAGAAACATTTCTTTTTACACGACTCGCACTTAAATTTACATATACATATACACTGAGATTTTCTTCTACGTTGGCGCAACGTGGTAATTACCATGGAAAATTTACACTCTGCTATTTTTTCTTCCTTGCCTGGGACTATCTATCTGTCGGGTTTCCTTTACATTTAGGTATGGTATTTGGTTGTGGAAATTTTCGATCTTTTAATATATTTTCAATTTTCTTTTTCTGTAAAACAAAATTTGGTTCTACTTCATTGAAAAAAATATTTTTCTGTAAAAAAAACACATACAATACTATTTTTTATGTTGCAAATAAAACCACAGTCATTTTTTAAAAAGAGACCTTTTTAAAAGAATCCCAGATGAAGGATTAGTAAGCCCCCGCAATGAAAGTGCAAGAAGATTTGCTGTTTGTGCGCATCAATATTTGAATAATTCATTTATTCGCCGAGAAAATTTGCCCCACTTGAAGCTCTAATAAACTATCCAATAAACGACCATCGCAATTTGTATTTATACATATGTGATAATTCTTCGAAGAGGATTCGTCACCGATTTTAGAGCCCGTGCGGAGCTTTTTTCAATAAACAACTAAAGCAACTGGCGATTAATAGTGCAGCCTAATTTCCCGAAAGTGGAGAAAATAAGCGACCCAATAAAAACGCAGATATTGACACGTCCTAGTTGTCCGACAAAATTTGATTCAAATAAAGTGCCTCACTTGAAACAAATAAACTGCCGGCGTATCTGAATTAGGTCGATGTATTAATTGACTCATTTTACAATAGATCTTTAGCAATGATAATGCTTCAGTATTACCTGCATAACTCCCCAATTGCAGAATTACAAACTGAATCTCTTTATAGGAGATAAAACTTAATCTCACCAAGTATTCCCTTTAGGTCTGCTTTTGCTTACTTTGAAATTTTTTTTTACAATTAAAATTTTATTTTGAATGGTTCAATGTCTTTAATTTAATGAAAAAAATGAGTAAATTATAAATTTAAATGTTTCGTTTTGTACCTACTAGACTTTTTGGTGAAGTGAAACCAGAAAAAAAAACCAATAATTTTCAGTATACCTAGTATTAATAAAATCTCTATATAGTTTAATTTACATTAACAAATCGTTTCCAAAAAATAAAACAAAAATTATTGAATAACTTGATTAGTTGTTGCCAATATTATTTAATTTATATTTATTTGCAAATATTTTTTATTAATATACCGTCAATTTCCTGAACTATTTAATATAGGATTGCTGTTAGTGTTGGCTAAATTAAGGATTCTGTGTTTTCCATGTACTTTTCCCTATCTTCGATTCTAAACAGGACAAAAATGGCAGCTAAAGGTAATCCAACGAATAATGTGTCTTAAAATTACAATTGTCAAAGTTAAAATCTTGAAAACATAAGAAATTTAAAAGCTAAAAACGAAAAAGAATGCTGAAAATACCCATTATCAAGAAATGTTTCGGTTAATATTCTACTTTTCAGCCATTTACTTGAAGAAACAGTAGAAAGTAAACCGGTAAAAATAAAAATTTGAAAAAATAAAATAAACCGAACTGAGTATCAAATAATTATGTTGTTTTGGAACAAAAACAATTTCAGAAATGTGATTGATATTTGGCCATTGAATTATTAAACATTTCCTCAAATTGTTCGCTTAGTTGCATTTGGATGCATTTTATGTCCCATTTAGAATCTAACATATGGAAAAATACATGGAAACCAAACAATAAGCCCAAATTTAGGCAACACAAAACTTAATAGCATAGCAATATTGCTACGATCGATCCATTAAAGGATACATTGTATATTCTTAAAAAATTGAAAATGGTTCACTTTGTGATAATCGCTTTAGATGTAATAATTTTCAAAACAATTATTTTCTAAGCAAACTAAAATGGGAAATAAAAGCATATGCATTTAGCGAATGTAGGTAAAACAATTCCATAAAATAAGCACGTACATCAAAACGAAATCATAACAAGAGAAAACGAATGCTTTGAGTCAAAGGGTTAGTATGTGTCAGCCACTTATAAAAACCAAATTTAACCGCAATGGCAATAAAATTTACAATTTCTAACTGTTTTTATTATTTCCGCGAATTTTCTTCACAATACAATCAACGCTTTCTTAGAAAAGTAAACACTCTACTACTTGCAAAGAATTAATGAAATGAAATGATCTAATTATTATACAGATAAATTATATTATGAAAAAAAAAATCCTTAAGAAATATGAAAGTTTCCTTTGTATTCCTTTGTATTATACCTACACCTATATTGAATATTTAAATATCTTGGTTTTTCTTTAAATATGGATAAAAATCACTATATGTGTGTATAGCTTTAAGTATATTAAGTATCCTCGCACATTGGAATTCTTCTATTTTCTCTGGTAATGTCGCATTGCCACGGTACATCGACGGCGACCAAGCGAGCATCGGTATACGTATTCCTTCTCGAGGCGCTCTTTTTCTCCGTTTTTCTCTTATCTCTCTTAAGTATTATTACGAGCGCCGCTTTTTGTGTGTGTACCTTTCCGCCGATAAATTCTATATTAGTTCTTCGCTCTAATGGTGCGCTCTCAATATCAACAACACGTTGGTACACGTACCGATCATGGTAATTTAGTGAGTGAGTGACCAATAAAATCAAAGACCGCTTTTATCTATCGTCTTAAAACGACGAACACACACGTATATTATTTATATGTATATGTACTACATATTGCATATACATATGCATACTCGTTTAAGTACACAAGTAAACACTTTGATTCAAAAGTGAATTAAATTAAATGCAATGGGACGCTAGTTTTTCCCTCTTTTTCCTTTTTTATAAGTTCTCATATTCCGCACAAAAAATGCTTTTTCTATTTCAAATTATCGTAAAGATTTCTGTTTTAATTTTGTCACAAATTTTGGTATTCAAATACTTATTACTTCAACATTTTTATTGAAAGTTATAAAAATTAAATGATGATTAAAAATTGTGTTCTAAATTCTATATTTCTTATTTTACGTTATTTCACAAGTGCATATTTAATATAAAATACTAATTTTATTGTTGCTTCGTTAATAGCACCGCGACTCAGTTTTACCATAATTTATACCTAAGAACCTAAGTAAGAATTGAAAAATTCCATGGCACTGGACACAAGTCAGTTTCTTCGGTCCCTTATCTCACATATAAACCCCTATTTTGTTTGATTGTTTATTGTTTGTTTTCTCAACGGGACTGATTTGATTTAATGTTATTTGCTCTTTTTTACTAAATACGAAAAACTGAAATTTTGTTTTGAGCACAGACTACTACTGAAATATTAGATATAGCATTGTTTTTCAAGATGGAATGATTAAAACCCAATAAGTTTCTTTATCTTCGTCAATCCAAGATTTTTATAGAAATTTAACATTAATTTGGAACAGAGGGAGAAAAATCTATTAAAAAAGTACATTTATTAGATCCATTTATTAGTTTTTAAATGGTTTTGAATAATTCTTAAAAAATATTTAAAATATAATAGTTATCAAAATTGAAACACAAAAAAAAAAACAAAAAATGTAAAAAAGTAATTTTGTTAAGAACGATTAGCAAACATGAAAAAACCTTTAGACACGAATTAGATACTGGAAAAGTGCAGAAAGCAAAAAGAATAAAAGCTCGAAGACAGTACTTTACATTTATTCATTATCATTGCGTATTAATCATCATAGCGAAGGATATCAAGCGCAAAGGATCGCACCTCTTGCACATGTTCCGCCATTTTTACCCACCTAAGTAAGAACATGTTAATGTACTTATAGAATGTGTACAATATGCAAACAAAAATCTCTTCGCGCCACAGAGATAAGTTATACACAGCAATGTCGCGCTTATAAACAGCTATTTATATCCCATTTTTCCGCTTTTCGGCATGTCGCATAATATTCCAGCCTCCAGGGTCGCAGGTCACTCGCATCCTATATCCACAAAAAAAGAATAAAAGATAATTATATTTAAATCGCTTTTATTGCCCTTTTTTATTGCAACAGACGTTGTAACTAATGTGCCATTTAATTGAACTGCATCTGCAATGAGCAAACGCTGCGAAAGTAATTACGCAACCCTTACTATCCATTTCTAATACACTTAATAATAAAATTTTTATGAAAATATCTTACTGCAAAATTTCTATACTTTAATCTATAAGTGGATAAAGCGCTGCGACGTAATTCTTAGATGCTCTTTCAGTTTGCGTTGCGTAGCGTTGGTCTGTGGTCTGAACAAATAAATTATGGATTTATAATATAAGGAAATGCCGTCTATGCCTATGAGCCTTGTAAGGAGTACGGTATGGAAATGCTATCGTTCCAATATCGTCTTCGATACAATAGAATGTTTCGCCAATCAAGTGATTTGTATGTATCGATGTCCAAATGTAGATTTCATCTGATGCGCGATGCGGTGTACATTTCTTCTTTTTCTTCTTTTTCTTCGACGTCTATTGCTTTCGTTTCGAAGTCGTTTATCAAATCTATCTATCTGTATTAATTAAACTCTCATAAATTTTCTCGCCGTTCGATTTTTAGATTTTTCGATTACGTAATTGTTATTATTAATGGAGATTAATGTTGGCTGCTATCGGCAATTTAAATTGGTTTAGTAATAACTGTCGTTTTTGAAAAATTGCGTCGTTTATTGTTCCTTACTCAATACCCATTTCACTTCAATTTATTTTACTTCGCCAAACTAATTTATTCCAAATTTATTAAGTATAATTTTATTTATTTTAATTTTAGAAAATGTTAATCTATTCCGTATTATACCGGGTATAAAAAGATCATGGCAGACCCCCTGTTAGTTTTTATAATTAAGTTAACAAATAAAAATTTTACAAAGTTATATAAATAAGTATTAACTTATTTGCCATTTTTAAACATAAGTTGACTTTTTTATTATTTTGTATTTTTTTCTAATTTCGAGTTTCTTGATTGATCTTATTTTATTTTAAATTGCACTCTCCTCTTAAAAAGGTACGAAAAACAGATAAGAAGCCAAAACGGATTCTATTTTACGGGTTTTAATCAGTAATAATAAATTCTCAAAGAATTATTCAACAATACCAGAAAATTATTGCGTTTTTCTGGGGAAATAATAATGTAACAGAGCAGTAGGTTTTGTAAAAGAATCGAGCCGGGCAGTTTAAAAACTGCGAGCCTACTTCCTGAATTTATTGAAGTGTGTTCAAATAGAATGTATTCTTTTTATAAAA
>JASKGO010001914.1:0-12901 GCA_030556065.1 Holobus sp. GC000080
AAAAAAACGGACGGAATTTGCTCTATTCCTATCCAATTCGTTTACAGCGTTTAAGGTTTCTCATTAGTGACGTCTGTTTTTCTGCTGTCGCCAAAATAGACTAATTCATTACAATTTTTTTCAACTTTTAAATTACTGGATTTGAGAACCATCCTCTGGTTTTCTATTTTTTTTTTTTAATATGACCTTTAACCCTATCAGCTTTCTCTTATTCGGTTTTTGCTATGACTTTTTTATTGTTTTTTTATGTAAATGGTGCTAATTTACTGAGAAAACTAGCATATGGATTTACATGGCTAAATTAGATTCTTTTTTCTCCATCATTGATAACTGAGCAAATTCGGTTGATTTAGCAAATTGTTGCAAAACACGCAAACCTCGGTAATCGATTAGTTATTTCTGTTGATATGCGAAAATAAATCCTGACATGATTAGTTCCCAGCAGCAATAAAAAATTATCTCTTGGAATAATGTGAAATCCTTTGAAGAATTTCATTTTCTTTTTTGGAATTTATTTATTGTAATCTTTATTTTTTACTTATCATTATTTTACAATATTAATTTTTAAAATTAATTATTATAATTTTAATATTTAAAATCAATTAATATAATATTAATTTTTAAATTCAATTAATATAGTATTAATTTTTAAAATTAATTATTTTAATATCAACCTTTAAAATTAATATCTAATTTCCCAAAATCTACCAAGAAAAAATATTTGAGGATAAATGAATTAAAAGAAATAATATTTTACTTCAAAAAAATATAGTAAGATTTAATTATTACAAGGACAAAAAATAAAATATATAAGTAATCTTTTGTTTCTTATTTTCTAATGAAAAAAACAAAGTTATTGCTTCATGGAAACGTCTGCTAAGACACGCAATATAAATTTAATTAACACCGCTTTAAAGACGGAATGGACCACTAGAGAGATGCGATTTTTCAACCTAATCTTCACATTTTAATCAAAACTTTAATTATGGAGCACGTAGTAAAACACTGAGGACACTCTCTGGAGAATTTCACGAAAATTATACTTTTTTACTCAAATGATTCATCCAAACTCTCTCAAAACAAAAAACAAAGAAAAAAATCTAAATAAAAAACTTCTTACAAATAACGCCCTTAACAACCAATAATGGGTAATATGTGTACAGCCAAAATGGCCAAAAGTCCTTTTCTGCTTTATACGCCATAAAAATACATAAGAGGTCATATTAGTGGTTTATTTATCATTTGCGGCAAAAAACCAGTAAACTCTCTGGCCCCTCATATAAACAAACAATAAAACGAAAGTTTTTTATTGTTATTATTTAACGCTCCGAAAGGGAAAGTAAAAAAGAAGTTTAGCTGTGCGTAGAAAGGGGTGCAGGGGGGCGGCGAACATTAAGTGTACACACATCGCGCAGATATTGTTTTATGGGGGGCGCGTTAAGCGAAAAAGGGGGTTGGAATGTAATAATTTTTGCTGTCCTTCAAGGATCATGAAATGCTGATATATAGGTATGCGAGAGCAGAAGTACGTAGTGCTGCACGAGTGTTATATTAGATGGAAAATTTCTGCGCAGTAAAACTCAACTGATAAAGTACCGAGAAGTATGGAGGCATTAAAGATTGATAACTATTGAGCTTTATGCTTGAGCGCCGCTCGCTTTTTGTCTACTCTCCATTAATTTCGCTGCAGCGTAACATAACGTCACGTTTATTACTGACGATCATTTAAATTGCTGCTTCTTTTTTTATGATCCTAAAATTGCTTCTCACAAAATATTGAAGGAGATAATTTACTTTTTTCTGATTAATACGATTAATTTGTGATATTTCAGATTGTAATTTCTATGTTTATATAATTAAATTTAATTAATTATAATGTTTAGTTTTAATAGAATATATTAATTTTTATAATTATACTCAGGATGTCTTTTTTAATTAAAAATATTAATGGTTTATTCAGTATCTTTAAAAGTGAACCTAATTAGAAAAAACTAAATAAATTTTCTTTATTAAAAAAAAATCGAAATATGATAAAAAAAAATTTGGTGTCTCATTAAAATTATCTAAGTTGATATCAAATTTCTCTGTAACCGGAATTTGTCAAGCACAGAAAATATTTTTAGTCAATGGGGCGTTGGAATCAACTTAAAAAGCAAAAAGAAAAAATGGCTTATGACAAATAGTTCTCCAAAAAACAATTATAAAAAAACACCCAGTATTCGAGAAAAACACTTTTTTTATAGAAATTAAAAAGTAAAAGTGATTTTTTTTAATTTAAAACAGGTTTTTGTCAACAAGTTGTATGGAATGTAGGCCAATAAAGGATTAATTTTATAAACGCCGGTTAAAATTGACATTTCTGTAGTGGAACTTTTGGTCTTCAAATTGGCCATCAATTTTTAAGCGGTTTAACTTCCAATTGCAGTGTTTGCAACTTCCACTTTGTCGGGCTTTTCAAGTAAATTTTGTGTTAACTTCGTTTGGAATTCACTAAGTGCCGGTAAGAATGTTGTGCAAACAAAGATGCACTTTCTGGAAAGTTCAAATTAATGGAAATTAAAATTAAAATAAAATAAAAAGAAATAAAGAAAATGAAAAAAAATAAAAATAAAATAAATAAATAAAGAAGAAGTTAAAAGTAAAAATTCCCAAATGCAAATCAATTCACTTTGAAAGAAGAACAGAATAAAATCCAATAGAAAAGTAGAATTCCTCGTAAGAAAATATACCATAAAACAGCAATAAATATCCAAATATTCGACTCACCCAAAAAAACGGAAGCAATAGACGTTATAAATTTCAATAAAAATTCAACTGAAAAACCAATAAATTAGCAAAAACACCTAAAACACGCAAATTTTCTAATTATAATTACGTGGCGTTTTATGCAATTCACGATGCCGACCGACAATATTAATTATTTCCACTTGCTCGTAATGAATAATAACGGCAATTATTAAATTACACGCAATTATTAATGTGTCGTTTGCAGCAATTCTAACTTAAAAATGCAGAAAAAAAAACAACAAATTAACAACGGGCAGCTTCATTTATAATAAAATGCTAAACTATACTTTAGTTTTTATTTTAATTATTAACGCTGCATTGTAACGGCAGTACGGGCACTGGATTAAGCACGTGCTAAAATGCAAATTTACGAATTACATACGAGTACATAGAGAAAAAAACCATTAGGGTTGTATTTCAGTTTTCCGAGTCGAGGAAAATGCTTTCATCCCGGATTTATGAATCATAAAATTCGCGTAAAAAGGATTTTCTTTAATATAGAACTCCGCTTTGATCGCTTTGACGAGCGAGGGGCCGTTTAATGAATATTGCCGTGTCATTATTTAACTTCTGAAGCAATTCCAAAGCAATGTTGCGTTGCAAATTTCAGCGGTTTTTCTTATTCCGCGGAAAGCGAGCAGCGTTTGAAATTATTGTTTACGACCATTGCGTCCCCACTGTTTGCACTCTTTTGTTTCGCATAGTATTTGTTTTTAATTTACGTGCCCCGTTTTCTGCATCATACAAGATGCTCTTAAATTTATCATTGAAATTCCCGTTTTCAATTTTTCTAAGCGGAATTAATTTATATAAATATTTGTAATTGAAATTACAAAAAAATAAGGACTCAAAAAAATCCTATATTTTTAATGGAAATTGCGCATTGTTTTTAATTTAAAAACTAATTTATATAAAACAATAGCAAAAACAAATAAAAACGGCAAACATCAAATATGATAAAAACCGTTGGAAAAATTTCTAGGTGAAAATTTGTGCAGTGAAAAGCCACAAGTCGCTTTCGAGTAGTATTCAAATAAAATGAATTCATTTTGATTGATGAAAGTGCAAATCAAACGGTTTCGATCAAATGCATTATTTTTATACACGTTGCTGCTAAAACACGGCAAATTTGCATGGCAGAATTGAACTGTCGTGGGCGGCTTTAACGTTGTTTAATTACCCAGCGACCAGTTGATTGGAGCAGATATGAGCTGGGCCACTTTGTTTGCTCGGCGAAATTACGTTCGCTCGTAAAAATGTATATTCCGACTGCAGATGGTTTAATTGGACACGTCCAACATCGGCAGCGGAGCGCGGAAATGGATGTCAAAAATGTCAGCGCCGCTTAAGAGAGTCTCTTCAGAGGCAAACTTTTGCATTTCTTGGCCGCCGCTTTCGTAACGCGCGCGCACACAAGACAACACAATTCCGGCGGGGACAATTAAAAATGATTTTTATAAGTTCGAGCTCGAATGCCCCGGCGAGTTTTCTTGCGATTGCACTGCGGAAAAAGCGACCTTCGAGCAAGAACAACATGATACGAGCTGTAAAAAAATAAGTTGTACCCTCGAGTGAAGGAAACTGGGGCCGTTGCGCCGCCCGAATGCCAATAATTAATGAAAACGAAAAATTGAAAGTGTTTTTTTATTGGTTTTTACTGAGATGTGGAGTACAGAAATTTATTTGACTGATAATGACATGTTAAATTGAATTAATTTTGCGGCTCTCAACTGGTTTTGTCTTCGCGTCCTTCGCCTGGTTTGCTATGGAAGAGGATCACCAAAATGCACCAGAAAACAACGGTGATGGTTTTGGCCATGGATAGTTCTGGTCCATCCATACTGATCAATTTTTGTTTTCGTTTTTTTGATTCCAGGTATGTCACATTTGATAATTGTCAACAATTTTTTTATGGAAACAAACATTTCTTTATTCCTTGTTTTGTTTTTTTTTTTCGTTTTGTTTTACATTTATATTTGCTTTTGTTTTGCTATATTTTTTTTATTAATTTTTTTATTAAAAATTAATAATCTAATTAGAAAAGCAGAAAAGACCCGAATAATAGCGATAAATTAATAATTATGACAAAAGTTCAACCGAATAGGTTCAATTAGTTCATTTAAAAGAAATATAAAGACAAAGCGAAATCGGAAAAGGGTTGCTGTCGGATTTTATTTCATTATTTCATTACTGCATCTTTTCTTCGGCGAGTCGCGCAAAAATTGCACGCAACACTGTCATTTCGCGAAAGGTGCATTATTATCAGATAGACAGAATTGCAAAAATGCTGGCGGGAAAAAGTTTTTCAGCCGATACCGTTTCGCTGATTGAAAAGTTTCCATTGAATTTCCATATTGCGTCTGGAAATCAGCTGAGGAATTTTCATTAGCAGTGCTGGATGATACAGAGTTGTTTTTTACTTTGCGTTGTTTTTCCATCTCGTTTTTTAAAGTTATATATTAAATTTCGGAATCCATTTTGCTTTAGGAATTCTTTAGATGTAGATAATTTGAGCGTTAGGATTTAAGTTTTAATAATAAAAATCTTGAAAATCCGATTTAATAAGCAATAATAATGTTAAATTAAAATTTAGAATTTTCGGTTCTTAGAATTGAAGAACTCAAGCTCATGACGTAATCGGCTTAAAGAGGGCCATAAAACACGTAATGAATGTGAAAAAAAGTCACGAGCAAAGAAACGATGTCAAATTATAAAACAACAAACTTCTACTTGGTATAAGATAAGAGTAATTAATTATTTCCAATTGGGAAAAGACCGTAATCAGATATTGTATTAAATAGATTAGTTAGAATTGTGTGACACTAATGATTTAATTAGTAAAGATAGTGATTAACGGAGAATTAGATGTTTGCCAGAAAACGGCTCGTCCAAATGATATCTCGCGGCTCTCGGTGTTTATAAATTTGAGCAATTTATGTCTTTGTCCTTGAAGGATATTCTTCAACACGAAACGCCTGTGAATTTCTTGAACGGCTGAACTCACGATAAATTATTTATAAAATAATTAAAATTATTATCTTTCGCAGACAATGATTTCCTAAAACTATTATACGTACAATTTAAAACACCACGGTTTTAATTTATAATTTTTATTTCGATGTACTTATTCACGAGCGAGTACATCTCATTAATTAACGCGGATTATTAAAATTAATAATTCATGAAAGGTTTTTTTGGGGAAACAATGTATTGCCCCATTGCCAAAGTGAAGATAAACTTACTGTTCGGGAATATTTTATACGAACTCAAAGTTTGAATAATTTATGATTTAGTTAAATAATAATTGTGCGCTGTTTTTTTCCTACTTTTCAAGCATCATTTGCATGGATAAATAAAAGCAGTTCATTAAAAATAATATCTAGGACGGATTTTTGTATGCGAAACTAGTTTCTGCCAATTTTACAATTTTCACCTTCTTTTAGTTTCAGTTTTTAATCGATTTTTGTTTCACTTTTTAGTCAATTTTTTTATCAGTTTTAAAAGCTTTTTTAATGGTAAAAATAAATTAAAAAAAAAATTGAAATCATAACTATAAAAATAATAAATTATAGTTCGTTATGAAAATTTATATAACAGAAACTTTCACAAATTATAATTACCACCATCTGTGTGCGGAATTTTCGCAAAATACCTGCATCGCCAGCAATTAACGAACTTTCGTTATCTGCAACCTGCTTATTATTCATTTTCATGCTAATATTCACTTAATGTTTTCCACCGATAACATCGCTAGTTTATTATTCTACGCTAATATTCCCTCATAATTAACAAAGAGATCGAAGAACAATTAGTTTCATCGATTGTTAAGCTGCCTCTTCAAAAATTTCAACTACAAACTATCGAGTATCTAAGCAGACTAATAAAATTTCTTATTATGGTATAAATTAGCATAAATTAAATATAATATATGATAAAAAAATATATAAAAGTTTAGAGAAGTCGATCACAAGAAAACAAGTCGTGTTTTTTATTGACTCGCATATTTATGGGACAAATGTTAATTAATTTACCTGCTGGTTAATTGAGCATAAAGTTCAACAATTTAACTAAGTATTTGACACTTTTATGGCCAATAAACACTGCTTGCTACATTTTCGTTGCAACTTTTGCATCCGTTTTCCCTGCCTATCATGTCCGATGATAGTTTGCGAACAGTTCGCGCGCGCTCTTTGCCCGTTATCCTTACGAAGGATCCTTCTGGCAGGTTGACGCGGACACAACTGCACAATCCTGCCGCTCTTGCCACTTCCACATTTTCGAAGAGTTTCTCATTGCGTACCGTTGAATTACGTGCGCATGTTCCTTGCAGATATTACCACAATACTAAATCATTTCTTACTTGTTTTCATTTCATTTTATTTTTCCTCTGCTTTTTTCTGACACTGCTTTACTATAAATTTTTAGTTTAACTTAACACAAAGATGAAATATTGTGCTCACTTAATCTTAAAAAAGTAGTTACGGCTGTGATTGATAGAGTTCATTTAAACTGCTTTCATGAGAGAAGTTTCCTGTAGGTTACTGGAGTTATTAAGTAGTTCATTTAAATTCGATGATGAAAGTTTAATTACTATTATTTGAAAAAAAAAAAAATATAATAAAGCAAGGTATTTGAATGGAAATTATATTTATTTTTTGGTACATGCGAAATTTCGTTTTCGATTCAGAACATGTAAATCGCTTTCAAGTGCTTTCGAAGATCTCCATGCTCAAAGAGCATTTCATTTATTACATTTTACAGCCATTTTGACAGTGAAATATTGATTTTTTATTAGATTGCAAATATGTCAAAGGTTTTTATGTAATTTTTCACTATTTTTTGTTGCTTTGCTGTTATTTTTTCGGAGCACTGGGAGTAGATTTTAAAATTTTAAATATAATTACGAAATTTTCCAATTTTCCAAAGCAATAAGTTCCCTTGAAAACAACCATTGAAAATCTACTAGCTATTTTTAAAACTTTCAATTCTTTACAAAAAAAAGAGAAAAATTATGCTGAAAAAAATTCCATTAAACCTTCGAAAACATTTTAACTCGAACATTAATCGAATATAAATCATTTTGCCACTTATAAGCGTATACAAATGGCTTTTCAAAATCTATGTTACATTCGTAATTTAATTTTATCGGAAAAAAACATCAAAAACATTAAGCCAAGCGCTCGAAAAAAATGCTGCTGCCAAAAAAACTTTACAAATTTCGCAACTAATTATGCTTTATTTTTCAATTTTTCAATTTTAGTAAAAAAAACTAAAAAGATCAAAGAATCAACTGATTTTTTTTGCAAATTAATAAGTTAATACTGAAAGCTTAATGTTCAAACTTTGACAATATTTAAGTGTCCAAAGAGGACAAGGAGGACAATAAATAACGTGAGGTCAGGATTTCAGACGCTCAGGTTTGATGGAATTGTCCTAATTTAACAGAATTCAACAGAGGTGAGAGGCTGAGAGGAGTCTCACGCACGGCAAGAAAATGTACGGGACGTTAAAAGAGCTATGAGAATGCTGTTGCCACATTTATCTTGTGCTGCTTTTCGGAGAAGAGCTCCGCAGAGCAGAGCAGAGCAAACATGTGAAAAAACTACCATCAATTTCGGATGCTAGCGGTTAATGCCGATTTTATCGTTCTATAAAACGTGCAACGAATTTAGTGAGCGCATTTTTTTATAATGAAATTTAAATCTAACGGTGTCTGCTGGGACAGTTTCACGTTTGCATAAAATGCATAAAACTTCGGAATTAATATTTAAGTATGGTAACGACATACTTGAAAAGCAAATTTTTCATATGAAGAAGCAAATAACTTTGCAGCAGTTACTTTTTCAATAAAAAAAAAATAAAAAATAAAAAAAAATTATATACGAATTTTTTTCCCTAGCATCAAAATTTAAATGTTGATTATGATTAAATTTTTCAATAAATTAACAAATAAAATGTAGTTTTTTATAAGTAATTAAAAATTTGTTTATTTGTTTTGCTTCCATTAGTGCTGTGAATTTCAAATGTTTATTTAATTTTTAAACATTCTCCATTCAAATTAATTAATAAATTAATCAAATTGGCAAGTGAAAATAAATATTTGCTTGAAAAAAAAAATAGCACAATATAAACTGCGAGAACAGTGAAAAAAATGTTTACCGAAAATAAACAAATTATTGTAGGCTCGATCCGAAAAGTAAATTTGCCAAGAAATATCGCAAATAATTACGAATTGATAAGCAACCGAGCAAATAATAATATTTTTATAATCAAGGCGGGAGGCAGACGCTGAAAAAATGCAACGAGTCCAATGCACTTCGGCACTAAAGCGGCAAATGAAACGACACATGAGCCTCGTAAATAATAAAGCGACAGAACATTTATTAACTTTCGTTAATATGTTATTTTCGAACATAGAGAGAAAAATGTGCCCAGTAATAACCGGCACTAATATTTTATTATAGTTTTTTTACTAAGTATTATTTCAGTACGTTTACGGTGCTATAAGTGAACCCCTTTTATTTTTATACTCCAATTTAGTTACAAAAATACGAAAAAAACACTGAAAAAAATATAGAAAATTACAATATATGTAACAGACCATTTGAGTGATTGATTTTTCCATGTAACCACTGTCTACCTTTCGGTAATTACCGATGATTAATTATTGATACGCTGTGAATTATTAATGATGAATTGTTTTGCAATCAAAGGATATGCTGCAGGTATTGTTATTAATTTAATTTCCCATAAATCATTTAATTTCCGAAAATTTCGATTATTTATTGGGTTATTTGTTTCGGAAGATTATCGGTTTTTAATTTTATAACAAACATTAATATTTTAAACTTTAAAGCAATGTTTTGTAAAAAAAAAATTAAATAATTAAATAAAATTGAATTTTTATTCTAATAAACAAACAAATACTCTTTTAAATGACCACATTTAATATTAACGAATTCCTTTTTTCAAAGCAACAAATTAAAAAAATAGAAATTAAAAAAAATGCGAGTGGAAGGAAAATTAAGCAAACGTAAGCCTTAATTCAAAAACTTTTTCCTCGTTTCCCGTTGAATAAATGATTTAGTCATTAAGCACTAATTGGTACAAGTCGGTTTTATTTATTCAAGAACCACAATTTTTATATGGTTTGCAACGGATTCACGGAATTAGTAGTAATAATAAAAGCAAAAACGGGATTTGATTAAAATATGTTTTGTTCGAAGGATATAATATATTTTTATTACTGAAATAAGTGTGGCAAAGCAAAGTACGCGTTTTGGTCAAATAACGGTTATTATATTAATTATTCAGATTTTGTGCAATGCTTGCTAGCTTCTAGCCAAGTTTTACCCAGTGGGCGAGAAGCTAATTCCGGCTACGAACGAAAAATATATTCGTGTGAGATTATGTTCACGAATTGAATAACAAATTATTACTTTTGTTGAATTTATAACAGTTCAGTTCACATGCTCCTTTCAAAGCGATTTTTCTGTGGAAAATATAATTTTAGATTGAGTGCATGTTTGGAAACCATTTCCTATAAAAATAACGGAAATCTTTATTTATTATTTTTTTCATTTTTTAATGTTAAAATTTATTAGTAACAATTTTTACTTCGAAATTGCTTTAAATTTCATGATGAAAACTGATAATTTATTGTTTTAAAAATGTATTAAAAGTTTAACCAATTTATTGTAAAAAATGAAAAAATAATAAAACGAATTCCATCTTTTGTAATAAGGAATCACCAAATAAAAATTTGCTAAAAAGAAATTTATTATATAAAGGATCCTTTGAAGATTTCTTTTCGTTAACCTTATTATCCTTGAAATGCCAGGGAAATGTTTCAAGTTTTAAAACGTAGATGGCAGATCATATCATATCATTTATCCTTAATTTGAAAATATATTTTTTAGTTATTTTATAATCTAATCAATCGTAAGAAACAGTTTATATTAAATTGATTAAAAAAAATCAAATAATTAAATGAAAAAACAGAAAAATCAGAAAAAAATCCACAGTAAATGAGCATTGATTTGGATTTACGAAATTAGGGGTTGAATGTTGTATGGGCATGTCACATGCAACCGCGCAATGGGCCTTTGAAGCAGATGGTAAAAAAATTAAAAGTTGGAAAAGTTTGGCGCAGAAGGCGTCGGAGCGGCATTTTTCTCATTATGGTTTTTTCATCATCTCGTCGTTGATATTTTTTGCATGATGGGAATCGAGCGAGCGGTATTTGTCGTTTGTGCGCGCCAAAGGAACAGCATTCGTCGAAAGCAATCAAAGGGCCGACATCTGTATAAATTAAGTATTGAGTATAATTCTTTAATATCGAACTCCTGAATGCGTTCGGCGGTGAAAAATTGGTCGCGATCGGTCGCTTCTTTCGCGCAGCGAGCGACCGAGAAGAAGAGGAAGACGACGGAAAAAAAATGAATTGCGCAAAGTTTTCGTTCGCGCGTTCAACTTTAAAAACTTCTCTATAAGAAAGCTTTATTACTTTTCTCCCGATGTTGCCTGTGCAAATTTTCTTCTTCACTTGCCCACCCATCCATACATTATCATCATTTGTTGTTTCAGCCAACTTTTACATTATGACTTTCGACTGCCGCGTAAAATCGCAAAAATTGCCGAACGCAAGATGCAAATTGCACTCTCTGCTGCAGTATAGTATGTTCACCGGATGCGCAAAGGCAACGTGCAGTACGTACAGTAGGTACGACAGAAACAATCTTTTTGCCCATACGGGCAATAATGTTTGCGTTATGCGAAACGTAAAATGTGGCCGGGATGTGAAAAGTGCGAGTGCGGAACCGATAAATAATCGCCGCCGTTCAAATGCAACAAAGTAATAATCCGCGAGCCTACATACGCGAATATATCTGCATGTTTCGATTAATATTTTCGGACTTGTATCCATTAATCACTCCGGATACATGATTCATAACCACTTGTATTCATTCATTATTCATTAAGCCGCGTTCCGTAAATTGATAGCGCCCTTTTTCCCTTTTCACGAATTTTCCAACCGCTCTATCTCTTTTTCTCTCTTTGCTTCTGTGTGTGGGTGAATGTGATGCTACTGTGCTGCTGCTGCTGCTGCTGCTCATCAAAAATATCCACTATGAGTAATTAAATGTTACTATTTGTTTAGCCTCAAGGAAGGGCGGTATGCTGGCGGCGGCTAATTAACTGTGAAGGAAATATCAAAGGGCTTAAGCGCTGGACCGTTTGCAAAATGGCGTGCACATTTATTTTGCATGCGTTTATGTAGTCCTTTAATATATTTCTATTGGTTGCTACTGTATTAAATCATTGTAAATTACATAAAGTTTACTGGGTTTCATTATTTGGCTTCTTTTAAAATTGTTTAAAATAAATTTCATTTGATTTTTCATTTTAAGGTTTCTTAAAAGTGTTTTCCAAAAGGAACATTGCAAAGTTTTACTTTTTTATTGGAATCCTAAACAATTTATAAATTCCAAAAACCAAAGTTAGTAAAATTTATTAAAAAATAATCAGTTGTTTAAAAATAATTAGAATATTAATTGATTTGCGGTGAGTAATTTTGAAATAATGTTTGCCCGGCGCTTTCACATTGATCCTTAAAATTTTTAAGGCTACTAAATGAAATATTTTTTCGGGAAAACCCAAGAAAAAATAATTTCAATTAGTAGAAAAAGTAGTATTATAATGTTAAGTAATAATTCCCAGCGCCTTTGCAACCAATTTCTTAAATAAAATAAAATTAGGTTTATTTCTAAGCAGGAAAAAGTTTTTTTCCATAGTAAAATTTAAAATTAACTATTAAAAATTACTTTAAATGAAAGGTTGCAAAAGTATGCAGACATGAATTATAATTTTTAATGATAGGAGGGCAAATTGCAAAAGATCGAGAAGTTAAAAAAATAATTTTCCAGGAAAACAAAAAAATAAAAATAATTAAAATACCAAAAATTGTATTAAACTTTTAAGCAATAATTCCCGGCGCCTTCGCATCGAATTCCTTGAAGATTATTTAATTTGATTAAGTTCCAAGACCAGAATAGTTCTCAGACGAATAGATTAGCTAATCAATCATTAAAAAATTGTCGCTTCTGCTATCATA
>JASKGO010001918.1:0-11917 GCA_030556065.1 Holobus sp. GC000080
TTTGTTAAGATTTTTTCGGTGCAACCCAAATGTACCCTTAACTTAACTTAAAAGTGAAGTTCCCTTAGTTAAATGAAGTTTAAGTGCAAAACGGTGCAACCGGCCATTAATATTATAGCCACAATATGCGGAGACCACTTAAATGGGACACCCTGTATAAGGATTTATCATTGCCAAATAAATAAATAAAAAACATTTATGATCAAAATAATTAATAATTGCTGGCTCAAACCGATAACATTTCCTTCAAACTTCATGTTATCCGAAACAAATAAAGTTTTCCCATGTATTTCAATTGCAATTTACTTGTTGACCCCTTAATTTAATACCGCGATGCCCTGTATATGAAGTTCATAATATGAACCCAGATATTCGCAGGTCCCGAAAGCGGTGCGAAAAACGTCCGAATGGACATTGTCATTATAATTGTCATTCGATATGGTTGTTAACGTGTGCCACTATCTCTGCACTTTGGTACGACCGCAGAGCACACACGCGGAACTAGTCGCCCGGCTAGTGGTAAAGCATCAGCGCCGCGCCGCATCTGCCCAAGTTGCAGATCAAGTTACCGCCGCATCCCCCAAACGGATCAATGACAGATAAAACGCGTGTACATGTGATGTGCATCATTGTTTGGCTGCGCGTGTCTGTCAATCAGTCGCCGCAACCGTGTGCAACCACGGAATGAAAAAATATCGAGGCAATGGAGCGAGCGAGCGAAAATTGGAAAATTGCAGCCTCCCCACGTACTCCCCACACGTTAATTAACGCCGATAACTTTCTAGTTCTTATTGAATGCATTAATGAGGTTGCCGCAGTGGTACAGCAGTGGTTGGTTGCGTAGACGATAGCTGGACATATGGGGAGAGTGAAACCGGAATAGCATTCAATCAGCACTTGTCCCCAAGGGTTTACGGAATTAAGTAACCTCGGTAGTCCGACCGTAATTACTTCGTCCCGCCACCCACGATGATCATTGATCACTCTCCCGGATCTCCCGAACTTACAACTCATTTGTTACATCGGGCAACGATATCGCTCGTTCGTACGCTTCGGGCTGCAAGGTGCGAGTCGATGGGACAGATTCAAAGTGCAGCTATTCGGGGATTTGGAGCATTGCGCGATTCCGCGGCACGTCATGCGCCCAAATTAAATTACACTTAGTGTCTCTATCTGTATCCACTAGGCGCGAGAAAAAACGTCAACACTTTGAATGCGCCCCCGCATTTTCTCGGCGGTTACGCGGTGTTAAGCGGCGCGCTGGATGTCGCTTATAGTAGCGACGTCGTTGCCGTTTCGGTGACGGGAATAACATTTACATATTTTTATACTTTTCTAAAACCCGCGCGTATTTACATATATAAGTGAGTGAGATCTCGCTGCGTGCGCGTCAATAAAATCGAAAAGATACTCCGACGGGGTGCACATCGCCATCGGCACTTATCGTCGACTCTAATAGGTGAGTGGATGAAGGACCTCTTCTCTCCTCTGTTTCTAGTTTTTACGATGGCAATCGTTCCTTCATGTTAAGGTTGCCGTTGAATAGTTACGGCGCAAAGTAGTGGCCATAAAGGAATGACGTATAATGGCCCGGGCGGTTTTCGGAGGTTCGCTCTCTTTATGCTCCCCGGTAATCCACGAACGTTGACAAAATCCTGGCCAGTTTCTTTTCTGGACTATACGCCGTCGAGCGACCCGAGCAACGATTTATAACGAATGGGGGAATTTATGCCCCCCTTTTGCTTAAGGATATCTCAAAATTACGTACCCATCTACCCTTCTCCCGAAAATGTATTCGGCATGAATAAAAATGCTCGCTTTTTATTATATGTTTTGCTTGGCTTAACATATGCTTATAAATTCTTTCCTTTCCCACTACACACATGCGAAAAGATTTTTTTTTTGCTTTTCTTTTCTTTGTCACCGATACATCGCGCAAAACCAAATACAAAGTGTGCATTAAGCTTAAAAGCATTGCGATAAATATACATAAATAATTTAGACGTTGAAAAATTTCATTAAACAAAATTGTTAATTTAACCAGTTAATTGGTAAAAATTGGTATTTTTCTTTTCAATACATAATAGTTATAGCTAGTAAAACTAACAAAAAAAAATTCCATTAAACATTAGATGGGTAAATTCGCAACAAGTCTCTCGCTCCTCTTTGCGGATCGCCATTAAAATAATAAGGTAACGCTGCCACCGTCACGTTACCCTCCCGTTTTTCCCGCGCGCGATAACTAAGTAATTAATCATTGAATTCAGACGGTAGTATTTGCGTTAGCTGGCGATGCAACTTAATTTGTAAGATAAATACCCCATATTAATTAGATTCCGTCAACAACAAGGAAGATCGAATAATTACTTAAGGTATAGGACACCGTGCTGTACTCATTCTTAATACTTTATCGCTTGCAAGCAGCTTTTGCATTTGCATAAATAACCAATAAACTTCCTTCGCGCGAGATAGTGAGTGCATCTCAGTAACTTGAGGAAACTGTGGCTGGCTGGCTGGCGGGAACAAAAAGCTTATTTTCTGGTCCTGCCGCCGCAGCTAATAATAAACAGCGAACGGGGAATCGTAATTTGGCTGCCCTCATGATGGTAAACGAAATCACACTTTCGACGATATTGGCTGCATGGATTGCCCAGCACGTTCCGTACCGCCCGTGCGACATCATACGAGGTGTTTCATTTTCCATCGCAGCATACCGTTCATTCGTAATTTCAGAATGTTTGTTTAAATTTAGCAGAAATAATTTTTTGTTTTTTGTTTTGTTTTTCAGTTTTATGCAACTAAAAGTATTTTTAAAGAGTCGCCAACGTGGACATCCTGTATGTGGCGTATCCCGAGTACCTACCATTGCAAATTTCCACATATGTATAAGACACGACTTGAATATTGCATAAGGAGACTAAAGTTCCACTGTACTCTGTTCGATGACGCCGGCAGAATGCCACGCATTTGGCGATAGCGATACGTTCACATTCGAATGACAAGGGTTCCATTTTTTTACTTAGCCCGGCACATATTTATGCAGAAACGGAGCGACCCTCTTGTCTCCAATATTCGAACCCCTATCAAACACGCTCTATATCAATCAGCGGCGCGCACGAACAATAACACAACACGCGGAAGAAAACTAAAAACTAGAAATGAAAAAAACAAAAAAAAACGAAATACGGAGACAAAGGGAGGAAGAAGAAAGTGAAAACGAAATTGCGACAATCGAACAAGCGAAACTATTTGCTAGATATACGTGTCGTGAATCGTATCGACGGTGCTCCTCATAATGCGAAATCGGATTCCTTAATCCTCGCCACTTCACCAGCCTTAATGCCCTATGAGATGTTATGGATATTACGTGATTAAAGCCCCGGTTCAGTTTATTGTTGGCCCCGTTTTACTATTTACCTATCTACACGAGTGGATTCGCGCAGACATTGTGTGTGCGGAAGGCAACGTATAGAGCAACGTTGTCGCTAGCTACCCCTAAATTTAATTAGATAAATAGTTGAAATTCCTCGACCGATGGTCATTTATAATTACTTTCTACGGTCGCTCGAAACGGATGATCGTTTCATTTGTTATTGTATTCATTATTAGCTGATCCGCTATCTCTGTCTGTTTTCGGCTGCCGGTATCCGTTCCGAAATTATTACGTTGCTTGGCAAAAATCAATTAAACACGTTTCGGGTCGGTCTCGCATGGATTAACGTGTGCCGACGAACAGGTCGAAAGTAAAAACAATCAGGTGTGGCAAAGGTGGTTGTTTTCGATTGGTAAATGTACAAATACGCAAGTACTACACACGATTTGTGTGTGCACACAATGCGAATCAATTTGCAGATTATAAATGGCATGCTTTATTTAGCAAATGTCCGCTTAAAGGGCCGCAGATGTGCTGATGTCGGCGCTAAGAGGTCTACATTGGTCATTGTGACAATCGCAATATACTAAAGGGTCTCTCGCAAACATTATTTAGCATCAAGTTAATAAATATGCGTTGCGAAAATTTCTCATCGCGCTTCCCCTCAATCTTGCTAATTGCAACGCCCGCGACAACTATTCCAACAGCAATTCGCTGTTGCGGTCGGACCAAGAAATGAATAAAAAATCGAATCGCGCGCCGAAGAGCAGCCGAACAAATGGGGCGGTGGAAAAAAAAAGCGGAAACAGGACAGTCCACAATAGTAAATAATAATCCCGAGTGAAAAAATACGAACGGGAATGTTTATCGGGAGGAAAATCTCTTTGAATATAACCCTCTTGATAGGATTGTGCGCGGAGTATCTGAAAAGCGTATACATGACTCTTTTACAAATGATTTCCCCTTACCCAATGACCGCATTGTGTTGCCACAAAGAACGAATGTTCTATGATTATTAAAATCTGACGTCGGCGGCCGTTTAATTATCGGAAATAGAACACCTGCTATCCACCACCCTGCTGATGCTTGACGGCCATCGTTCACGAGTGAAGTAGTGCACACGAAGCGCGACGGATACTTTTTGCCAATTTCTATTCGACCGTCGAACGACGCTCCGGTTTGATATATGACCCTAATGAAATATTATAATTAGAAATAAGCAACCCTTATCTCGGCCACAATAGTGGTGGCGATGGGGCTGCAAAAACATCGGACCCTAATCCGACCGCGAGCGGTTTCAAGCGCCATTCGAATCATTCCGCAATTGTGTTGCGGGCGAGACGCACTACACATAGTTTTCACATAATCAAGTATCTGAATTTTCGCACGAAAAAAATTACTTATTTTCTTAATTGGAAATATCGAGTTTCGCCCACTGCGAGACTGTTTTTTATTTTTATTTTTTTTAATTGAAACCTCCATCATAATTGAGGTTCACCCTGTACATCTACATCGGAAAACCGAAGGGTTTTCTATGCGCACGGATCATTGTTCGTTCAGTATAGTATAATCGCAATAGTTGTCCCGGCTTTTAAATTATCAGCACTGGTAAAAGACCACCCTTGATTCAAAAGTGAGAACAATGCAATAAGAGCCCTTACCCTTGCAAATCACCAAGTTCGATAACATCGTTACACATCCGAATGTGCATATAACCTATATCATCGCTGATAAGATTTTCGTTCCCCATTCGAAACCCCAACTTGGCTTCTTTCGCATTCCTAATCCTTTATCCGTGACTCTTCGCTTCAGAGACAATTATTAATTCCATCGATATCCACACACTCAAATGTGCAAAAAGTAAGCGTAATTCCGTATTTATGCTGGTCGTTACATGCTACTTCACGCAACGAGAGGGTGAGTAATTCGGACAGAAAAACTCATTAAGAAATTGCCGAAGACGCGAACGAACACGTGCCTTACGCTTACGATATGATACGAAAGTGTCTGCTTTTTGTTTTCCGGTTGTAAAAATGACAAAGACTAAGTGCCCGTCCGTGCGCTAAGTAGATTATCGTTAAGTGCAAAGATTACCGGCTCGCTACCCAACATCTGAGCCGCTTTCCGACTCACCGTCATAAGTAATTAATTAGCAATATGAATTATTTCGGGCGCAATATGTGCTTTGATTACTATACGGAATGAAAAGGGTTCGACCAGCGTGTACGCTATGCGCACCGCGTTCTCGTCATGTTTGCTTTAAAAATCTCTTCTCGCAACGCTAACGTTCGTTGCTCAACAGCGAAGCTTTTACGCACACTTACATTTTTATAATAAAAATTGAAATGCCGATAAGTGGAAAAAAAAAACAATCATAAATCAAACGCTTATCTTTCGAGCTTTTCTTTGAACGCTGCGATTTTTTACCGATACGGATTATCTTTGAGGAGGTACTCCACAGAAAATGACGGGGGTCAAAAGCACAACAGATAATTCCTAGAATATACATACGCAGACATTATACGATATATATATATAAAAGATTAATGTCATTGCTTATTTATCTGATAAAGAGGGATTTTACGAGTCCTGGTTTGCTGATAAGTAATAATTATCATAATGCTTTCGATTCAAAATAAAATAAATTCAGTGTTGAAAATATGTTTGTGCGGGTTCTGGCACTGGAGAAAATAATAGATAAATAAATAGTGGCTGAGAATGAAATAGAGGGCGAATAAAATGAATTAAAAAGCAATAGAGAACATGACTTGTTCTTAGGGGGGTTCATATCGCCCACCTATATTGCGAAGAGGTATATCCAAGGGGAGGCATGTACACTGCGGCGAGCGACGTGCCGAATTGATGTCCCCTGACACTGTGTCCTCTCTGGATACCAGAAATTGGTGATTTGTCATCTAGGTATATTTTACGTTACACTGATAAAGTCGTTTTGCGGATTACGAATCCTTCAAAGGAAATTCATATACTGTATATATGTGAAGACAATGCAAGTTAGATTATTTATGAAAACCCAGTGTCGATAAAAATTTGAAAATTAAGAAATCTTTGACGTTGAAAAAGATTTTTTTTCAAATGGATCTAATAATTAAACTTCTTGTTTTCAATTTATTTTAGGATTAATGCATATTAATGTCTAAAATCTTCGTAACAACTGTAATGTAATGTAACAACCGTGAACTGAAGGTTGTCATTATTATTAACATTTCAAAATGCCTCATTTTTTTAAATAACTTATTAAATAATATAAATCGATTCAGATTTGTTGGTATATTTTAGAAAAATGCTATAAGCCTTTGTTATTTTTATTAAACTTATTAATGCATACTAAGACAATATTCCTTTGATAAAAAGGGAGTTTTTCTAAGCCCCGATAAATTAGTAGATAGATTAGATTTATCTTATTATTATTCATTAATAGCAATGAAAGTGTAAAATATTTGATTTCCAGTGTTGAGATTTCAGCAATATTGAAATACACATACAAATGATGTTGGGAAGACAGGGAAGACAGGGAAGACAACAGTTTATCAATTAAAATCATTATTTGCACATCCTTGTCAGTGAAATTACACGGAGAGTGATGCAAGAAGGTTGGGTTATTAAGATGTAAACCAAGGAGATGAGAGCGGCCGGGTCCCGGCTGCACGGAGGGAAAAGGGATCGAAGGAATGATAATTTACAATATGAGTGTGGATGTCCAAAGGGAGACAATCCCCGTATCGTGTAGCCCATTAATTACCTTAGTAATCACTCCGCCACTCCAATTAGCACATAGTCTTTCTCCTCGGAAAGCCGACTGCTTCCGCCTCCGTCTCTCATGCGTCACTCCGACCGAAATACTTTTTCGCCCCGCGCAAATTATTTAATCAGAGCCGTCCTCCACCTGACAGCCCTAATGGGGTCCGTTCGGTCGATGATAGATACATATGAGCTGGCGCAAGAAAAAGTTATTTCATATTGGCAAATTCCAGTCAAGTGCCCCGTAATAAAATGTATCAGCAAAACTGGTCGAAAATCTGCCGGTCGATTGTCATGCAAATAGACGCACTTCGGTTGAGAAAGTCGGGAGGGTAGCTGGCTGGGTAGACCCTAATTTAAAAGTAGGTAGGTTTCGCGCTAGTATTTTTCAAAGATACGGGAGAGTGTACTTTGCGTGGCGCGCTGGCAAGTTTGTTTGATTTTATCGCGAAGGTAAGACATATTGCCACTAGATAACGACACAATAGCATGTTATCTGCTATGTATATATTTTTCCGGAGCGTACGTATGTACTTAAGTGGTTAAATACCGAAGAGAGCAACTTCCATAAGTGCGAATTTCGAAACAATGGATCTGCAATTTCTTCGCTCGGATTCGCAAACGGCGCGCAATAAAAACTTCTACCCCGAACCGCGAGCTCGACAACTTACAGTCGTACAGTGTACAGACAAAAGCATACAATGAGCAGTAGCTGCAGTAGACACTGTAAGCATAAGTAAGGTAACAATATAAAACAATAAAGAGTCCGAAAAACAACGCGAAATGTTATTAAATTAGAGACATTATACACTGGCGCAATTATAGAGGGAAAACTGATGGGTAACGTGAGCCTCGGTCCCCATCCTTTAAACCCCTTACAGCCGCACTCAATCCACACATTGAGCACACTCGGAACCCGATTATTTCACCACAGTGTGGTATTAGAGAGGAATTAGTACGCCGATTTGGTCGCAGCTCGTGGATTTTAAGGGACGTCAGTGGTTTGAAAAATGTTTCACTCCTTTATCATCAGTTCGTCGATTATTCCGTACCTTGGAACACATGTAGCATCAATTCCTATATGGTCGCACGATATATTGGTTATTCGCCAGCATCCGAGTATTCCGAGTCCATGTTGGATCTCCTCGCGTGTTAATTGGATTATCCGTCCACGAAATAAATAAATTTCATTATGGAAAAGAGGGTGCAAAAGGTATAATGATGGATTGTTTGAGCAACGCTGGGGGACAGAGAGAACGCAACATTTAACAGAGCGTATGAGTAATTGTTACGGTATAACGCTTCCACATTGCTAATAAACGTTTAATACGTACGCATGCTCGAGATTATACACATTCAGAACATATCTAGCATAAATGTTAATACGCTAATCCGACATTTAAAAGCGAAACTCTTGAATGGAAAGAGGGTGTTACGTGAGAGACAATTTTGCATTTATGATGTTCGCTCATCGTCGAATCGTATTGTTAGCGGTTCTTGTGTGTCGCTGCCGTGTGCCGCCTCTTGTTGATTCGTTCTTATGAGCTCCTCAATACGTTCCGAGTGTTTGCCTTCTAATATGCCCGCGTCCCCCAGAGCTTTTCGCGTCGCGCTTTATTTGCGAATCCATGCGATGCCTTTTCAATGAAATCCGTTTTGTTTCGTCAAAAGAATTCGATGATGCTGTTGCGTCAAGAGTTGGTGCGTCCTAGCTACGTGGATGATTTTGATTGCATTTGACAAACCTCTTCGCACAAACAACCAACTTTCATAACAAGATTTCAAGCGAAACATATGTGCTGTGCGAAGGCAAACAGTAAAAACTCTTGCAAAATGATAAATGAATATAATAAAATACAATATAGTCGAATCAAAATAATTTGGCGAAAAATATTTCGAAATTTTGTTTTGGTTAACATCAAATTTTGTTGTAGCAAAAATTGTTATTAAAGAACAATGCTATTAACTAAAATTTTGCGAATTTTTTTTTGAAATTTAGTTTTTGTTAATATCAAAGTTTCTTGTAGCAAAAGTTGTTGCCAGAGAACAATGCAATTAACTAAAATTTGGCGAAGAATATTTTAAAATGTTGTTTTTGTTAACTTCAAACTTTCGCAAAAAATATTTTATTTGGAAATTTTGTTTTTATTAACATCAAACTTTCTAGTAGCAAAAGTTGTTACCAGAGAACAATGCTATTAACTAAAATTTGGCGAAAAATATTTCGAAATTTGGTTATTGTTAACTTCAAACTTTCTTGTAGCAAAAATTGTTGCCAGAGAACAATGCAATTAACTAAAATATGGCGAAGATTATTTTAAAATTTTGTTTTTGTTAACTTCAAACTTTCGCGAAAAATATTTTATATTGAAATTTTGTTTTTATTAACATCAAACTTTGTTGTAGCAAAAGTTGTTGCCAGAGAACAATGCTATAAACTAAAATTTGGCGAAAAATATTTTAAAATTTAGTTTTTGTTACTATCAAACTTTCTTGTAGCAAAAGTTGTTGCCAGAGAACAATGCAATTAACTAAAATTTGGCGAAAAATATTTCGAAATTTGGTTATTGTTAACATCAAATTTTCTTGTAGCAAAGTTTGTTGCCAGAGAATAATGCCATTAACTAATAGTACACACGAACCTTAGTGGTTAAACCATGCAAAGGGCCTTGGTTTGATATTCAAAAGAACAGGTGAGCTACGTTAAAGAGGAATGTCCGTGGAAGCACTTTAAATTGCATAACATGGGGTTCCCACGGTTTCTCGCCATATGTGTTTGCTTTGCACCGACTGAAACTCGCTCAGATTTATGGCGAAGATATGTAAAACGTATCCCTGTCATATCATCTTGCACATAGAGGTACAACTTTGTCACGAACACACGAATTTAGAAGAACCAATATGAAACCCTCGCTTCTGACCGATCGCAACCGGACTCAATACTGATCAAGAATCGCCGGAGTCGAAAGAATAGAAAGAATAGGTCGCTCCCTTCAAGAAGTAGACATTACATAATTTCGACCGCTTCGTAATAATGTGATCAAAAGAAGAGGAAGGAGAGAGAGAGAGAGAGAGAGACGTTTAGCTGATTATGTACATGCACATTCTATATATTTTGCGAGTTTTGGATGAACCATTGTTTCGGCTCCTCGGCTGGCAAGTCTTGATGAAAAGTATAGGCGCACAAAGGAGACAGATAAGCCTCGAAGAAAAGGATATTTTCAACAGCCGCAGCGGCGGTGGCGACGGCACAGAAGGTATGTATATCCGACGACGAGGAGCGGATTTCGTCCTCTTTCCATACGCCACCCACCATAACAACGTTCTATCTATACACAGTCGCGGGTTTACTTTGAATACCTAATTAACTCTGCGGCATCTGCGACGCTATTCTTATGTCGACGCGAAATTCGGTGCTTCTTTATTATCGTCTAGCGCCGCTTAAATTGCAACGACTACAGTCGCTCTTAATACACTTTTATGCTTTTACGATGCGTAAAATCAACGGTGAATCAGTGGTGATGCATTCAGTCGGTCAATGAAACGATACTGCATCACGCACGCAATTTTCTGAACAATAGCCAAGTTCAATCAGTTTACCGCATACCTGATGCGGCTATAAAACGAAGCCATCGAGCCAGCATCCACGATAAATGTCAGAAGGCATTGGCGAGTTGCAGTTAATTGTATTACGCAGGTACATATCTATATCCATTATCCATGTAGATATATAAATAATCAAATAAAGTATAGAGCTCCGGAATAAAACACCTGATGCGTAAGCACATGCGAAGGGTAAAAATCGGCACGCATAGTTAGGTAAATGTATCTCGCACATAGTTGGGGGACATAAAGGTTAAACATCATCATGCTATTAGAGAGAGAGTAAAGGGTGTTACGATGCATGATGAATGAATGGATGGAGGACCGCACCGAATGGCACCTGCGGCTTACGCGGCACACGCTCACCACCTCACTTCGTGCCGTTGTGTTGCATTTAAGCAAGTGAATACCTCAGGTGGTAATGAGCGGATAATGAGAAGGGTTGCAGTTTTGGATGCTGCGGTCCGAACGCAACCTTTATCGACCGAATATTTATATAGATATTATTATTATTATTATTATATATATTATTGGCTACATACTATTTGGTAACTTTGCGAAATGGAGGAAAATTAATTGTAGAATAATTGAAATACTATTTGTTATCGCTGCTGGGCACATTATATTATTATATTACACCGTATCTATTATTAACTTTTAGGCCACGTAGAAGAAGATAATATAACGCGTAAAGGGGTTACGTTAAATTGTAACAAGGAGTCGGAATCGTGTTTACGCGCCGATTCATTCTGCTCCGCATCGAAATTGTAATTTTCGAGGTGGAAATGCACAGGTTCGCCGGCAATATCATACACTGGTCGACCAAAATTTTCACTTTTTTATGCCACATTAAATTTTTAGTATTTTCATTATAATATAGGGGGTCGTCAATAAAAATAATCGGTTCCAAATTTTTCAGAACACAAGAATTTTTTTTTCAAATATAAAAAAAATCAGATTATCTCAAATAAAAATAAGTAATGAATAAAATACTTTTGAAACCAGTGCGAAACTCAGTTCACAAACCCATTAGGGGAGCGCGAGTTCTTCGAGAATGAGAAGTCCGATGAAAGAGTGAATTAGTGTTGGCTCGTAACGTGTGATTAAATACAAGGTGATTTTGTTATGAGTGATATTTACTTGCGCAAACATCGACAACGTAACGTTAGCGAGGCGCGCGAC
>JASKGO010001919.1:0-14671 GCA_030556065.1 Holobus sp. GC000080
CAGTTGTTCTAATTAGCAGTTTTTTCTATTCTTCAGTTCATTGAATTGATTTTTTCCAAGGTTTATTTTATAAATTATAATTATTTAATTTTCAAGAAACTGGAATATTGATAGAAAATGATTTAATTTTTCAACAAAATCATTGATTGAAGGTTTAGATGAAAGTTAAAAAGGGCAACTTTTTTATTAAACTTTCCTAATTTTTAAATACTCTATTGAAATAACCAGAAAAAATAAAATTCCTATTTTCCATTTTTTATTATTCCAAAGAAACGTTTCCTTTCTTTTGTTTTCCTACTACGAAATTTAAACAACATAAAAATTGTTATTTTTTTATAAATTAAAAGGCCGAACATCAAACTGAAAATGTTTCAAAGAAATTAGCTTAAGAAGCGCTGGGAGTATAATTAAAGGAAATCTTTTGTTTGAAGTTCGGCTTAATTGAAAGTGTTATCTTAAATTACTAAATACTTTTTTAATTAATGTTAAAGCGGAAAATAATTTTTATTTTTTAATAATGAAAAGAAATTTTCGAAAATTTTACGAAGAGTAATAACAATTATAATTTTCTCTATTTGCAATTTGCAATTTAAAAGTAAGCATCTATTCTTATATTTCTATTCCCTAGAAGAATTAATTTTAATAATTTCGAGGTTTTCCGTAAATTTTCTAAAGAAGGAATTGTAAATTACCAATTATCAGTACATTTAAATTTTCGAATAATTAAAAAAAAAATCATTAAATTTCGTAAAAGATATTTACTATTTCCCAAGGAACTATTATTAATTTACAATTATTATTTATAATTCCATGTCAAGCCTTAAGCATTTTATAATTAACATTAATGAACAGCCATTCTAATTAATACATAACAGTTTATACTATTATGTTAATAATTTCCCATTAATTAGATCTGCTTCGATTTAATGTTTAAATGTCGGTTTCAAAGAAATATTTTAAAACAAAATTAAACTGCAAATAAAATCGCAGTTCTAATGAAACAATATACCAACAAGACAATTGTGTATTATACCCTTGTATAGGTAAATTAGAAAAGACAAAAGTAAGGAGAAATAGAGGAAGATAAAAAGGATGGCGAAGTGGATGGTTGGTATATCGTAAGAGCGGAAAATAAAACGAACTCGACGGCAGCATAAGAATGAGCTTGAAGATTCCCGCCGTTTGCCGTTGTTTCTACGGCCTCCTAAATGGCCGTAGCGCCTAGCGGCCGTATCGTCGCTCGGCGGCGGGTGCATTGCATAAGGGTAACCATCGAACAAGTAGCAATTGTGTATTCCGCGGTCGTATTGTTTCACATAGAGTGGTCCTGCGTTGTTTTATTCCCTGAAATGCGGTTGGTCGGCAGGACATAGCTCAACGTGCCCGAGGCTTGTTGCTCGCACTTAATAGCTCTCCGCCGGCATTGCAGTCGTTTCACTCTTTCGCTCCGCTCCGTCTCTCCATCCACATTCATCCTCTCTCTGCACACACATTGGAATACTACATGCGAGATGAAGTTGAGATTCGGCCCCTTAGCTGTTGCTGTTACTGCTGCTGCTGCTGTTCTTCGCTTCTTCCTTCGTTGTCGGCGTCACATCAATTTTTCAAAGATGGCGCGCCGGCAACAAATGAGCACATAGCAGAGACGGCAAATTGAAGTAAGAAATAGCGGTTAGCTTTTGCTTTATGCGATGCCAACTGCGCTCTACTGTTCCATTGTTATGTTTACGGTGGCCTTTTTATAAAACATTCAGGTGGCGGCGGCAGCGGCAGCGGTGCCGGGTGGTGCGCGCTTACAAAACGAAGCCACTTTTTATTACCATCAACCCCCGCTTTACATCCGCTCCCCAGATGGATCGCTCCGATCTTACTTATTCCCATATATGGATGGACCCCGGCTCCTTCACCTCTTTATTGCATTTTTTTATCGTCCTGGTCGGGAATTGCCGCAACTCTGCTTCGGTTATTTATTAACTTGGATCTATTGCGGATTGTTTTCATCCCTCGTTTGTTTTTTCTTTCTTTCATTTTTTTTTTTTGTGAGTTGCGTATGTCTAGTATAAGTGATATAATTAATGTTTGAGAAAGAAAATGGTAGTTTTTACCAGAAACGGATATAAAACTTTCTCTGAGTAGTTAAGTATTTGTTAATGGTTCTTTAATTTGGACGCACTTTTGTATTTGTGTTCGCCTTTCTTTCATAAGGCTTGCGGAATTGTTGGTAATACTTATGTCAACTGTTTGGATAATTGGTTTTTGCTTAATATGGTCAGTTATATAATGCTATAATATTTTTTTGTTCGTTTGTTTAGAGATTTATATCTTTCTAAAGTGTCTAAATCTAAATTTTAAGTAAATTGATTATTTTTATGAAACTTTAATTATTGCTTATAATTAAACAAATAAACTGATTACTATTCAGGATATTTTTATTTAATTTTGTTATTAACCAAGTTTAATAATAATTAAAAAGAATTTGATATTACTGCTATAGCTATTGACCAAAATTGTAATTGATGTCATTTATTTGTACAAATTTTGCCTTTTAAAGATTCATAGATATTTAAGTAGTATTATTTTATTTATTCGGTAGTGATTTCCTTATTGGTTTCTCGACCTCTTCAAGGGAACATTTTAGAAAGTTTTCTTGCAACAAAGGACATTGCAATTGTTTCCGTTTTTGAGCCAATTTGAAATACATTTATTTTTCAAGTTTCTTCATTAAATTATTGTTCACTTTATTGACAATCTGATTTACTTCAACATTCTACTTATTTTATAATATAAAATTTATAAATCCTTTTAATTCTTGGCAATATTTCTGAATATTTATTTTCCTAGCAATTTTACAAATAAATTTAATTAATAAAATTGTAGCTAAACTATCTTGTATTGTAGCATTTATATACTTGTTTTTTTAATTTTTTTTAAATGAAATTTAATAAAAAGATCAAAGACACCTTTACTAAATTAATTTAAGTGGTATTGTCGGATATACAATACACCTGCAACATAATTTCAAATGAACCCATCAAAAGTTCATAACCGCACGATTTAAATTGTCGGCACTGGTTAATTTATCAAAATTTCCTTCATTTCGGGGTTTGCTAGTCGCTACGGCTTTTGGTCCGCGCGCTCGCGCATTTATAAATGATGGTCTTCAATCGCAACGGCACGCAAAATTGGAGAGAGTTCGTTATGCGTTACCTAGGTGCCCTAGCTGTAGCTGTACATATAGAATAAAGCGAAATCTTTCCCTTATATTCGCAACGTTGTCAAATATTCACGGGCATCGTTTTTATTTCAACGGCCGCCCCCGACGTACCGGCGGCTGAGCGGCTGAGCGGCTCTTTGCGTGCACGCACGCACACTCGTACGTATACGCGAACGCCGTAGTGCCGTACGCCGTGAGCGAACCAGCTATAGTTGCCATTTGAATAATTAGCGCGTTACGGTGGCACGCCGGGGGTTCCATGCGAGGGGGTTGGAGTGGCGGCGGCGTCTCTGCCGCCTCCGGTAGCAGGCAGCGTCGCCGCGCACTTTTCTCGACCGTTTAAAATCCCACCGTCAATTATTCACGCGACCCTTTTTAACTCCAATTAGCTAAGGGTAGACGTATTGCTCTAAACTCGTTTCTCTCCTGCTCTGTATGCAATATTCAAGTCGCTTCGCTTCGATTGCAATATTAATGGCCTCGTTGCTATTAAAAAATTATCGCGAATCGCGGCACCGATGCGTTTGTCTTTGCGCAATTTACCTATACCATCATTCCTTCATATTTTATTCGCTTTTATAATTTCATCAATTCATGATTTTACACTTTGGAAAAAATGTTATATGTTAGAATTTTTATTTTTTATTTTTGTCAGTTTCACCTTTGTTTTCTGCTATTAACAGTTTTTTTTTTCTTTTAGTCTAAGAAGCAGTTTGTAATTCATTTTTTGCCAGATTCTATAAGCGTTTATTTTCAAGAAATGGTAATTTTTCAATGCTTTATATTATCGCTGTTTGGTCGTGATTAAAATCGAAATCCTAAAGAGTTAAAGACAGAAACAGTAATGATTTTACGGCGAAAAGAAATTAATCGCCGGACGATTTTTTTGTTTACGACCCGCATGATTTTATAGCGAGTTTGATTGTGTTTTTATTAGTCTAAAGGAGCCACAAGTAAGTCTTTCTCGTGAACTTTAAGTACGTATCTATATAATCTACTTGTATATTATGGTCACGATAATCGTCGGTTTCCGTTTTATTATTATCGTTGTTGTTGTGTTGTTGTTGCTGTTTTGCTGTGTTGGTTGGTGCTGTGAATAAGGCTCATTCTTCGAACTTGATACCTATATACTTACTATACGTACAGTACAACGTTTGCTAATTCATCGGTCCGCTCGTCTCATTAACTTAAGTGTGTTATAAATAATTATCCACGTCAAATTACATTAAAGTAACAATAAATTACTTTACTAAGTAGCCATACATCATGTGCCTCCAATAACAATAGCTTTTTTCTCGTCTAATTTATTTTCAACTACTTTGCTCTCCGTTTTTGCACCTCGAATTTATGTAATTATCTTTTATAAGGTGTATAAGATTTTTAAATTGTCTTTTGAAACAATGGGGATACATTTCGAAAGGTAATTTTTTGTATCAACAGTTACATTACTTTTGTTACTGACTGCTTAATTTCGGTTTTATTGAAGATGATATTTGTTACGGATTTCGGTTTTTATTTCATGTTTTAAATTATTTGTCATAAAAACTATTGTTCTCGCTGTCCAATCATTAGTTATTTTAAAGCTAATGTGGGCAATAATAATTTGATTTCCCTTTTTTTTATAAAGTGATAATCAATTTTTTTTTTTTCATAAAATCCTATTTATTTTCAAATTAACAAATAAAATAAATTAATAAGTAAAAAAAAAAATAAAAAATCAATAAAGTTAAAGATTTTTTAGTTTTTCAAGGATAATATTTGGAAACAAACGAACCCATCAATTTTTTTATGAGCTTTATTTACTCGTATTTTAAAGGAAACATTCAGCACACTTTGGACATTTAATTAATTTTCTAAATCTTCATTATTTAAAAAGTTAGCCATGCTGTACCAATCAATTATTGACACCCTGTATAACTTAAAACGATATTGAAGACGCTAAAAAGTGAGTGACATCGAAAGAAAATCGTAGAAAGTTGTCGGATCGAAGTACTACTAATAAATTAAAACCCGAAGAATATAAATTAAATAACGAAACCCAATTTAAAATTCGGCAGCAATTAAAGCGAGTAAATAAATTATCCGAAACAATCTCGAATCGGAAAATATTCCATCGCGTAGATTCCGTGTAATTCGGTAGCGCAGTTGTAATCCTCTAATGGCCACTTTATACATTATGTGGAAGGATGAAGAAGACGAAGAACGAAGAACGAAGAACGAAGTAGAAACGGATAATTTTATGTAATTCAATTCCCCGTAAGAGCGACTCATTAAAAACACAACGTTTATCTTTATTTATTTATCGGTCTCTAAATACTGACGGAAAATTAACTAATAAAACGAGTCCATCATCAGCGATACGCGCTCCGATATACTGTACCCACGTACACACTACACACACACTCACACACACATCATAATTTAACAAGAATAACTATATATATAGACAATGGATGACTTCCTTTCCTTTCGGTTTTCTTATATTCTTGCATACCAACGTATACTCGAATACAACAAATACTCGTAAAAAATAACTACAAGACCGAGAAGAATGTTTGTAATGTCGCATTTTATATACGTATTGTAGAAGGGCGGAGTTTATTGGTTTTCTCGAAACAAATTAAAATTAGTGGCGTCCGAAAAGAGAATAATCATTATCACTCTGCGAGCAGGCGGGGGTTACCAAATATGCACAGCAGCTAGTCATATAGATATACATAGAGATGCACGGGGGAAGAGAAAAAAAAAATAATAAAAAAAAAGTGAGCGCAGGTGGTTGCGGTTTTAGTGTTTCATAAATTCCGGAGTGCGGAGTATAGGCGACAAGGATGGACGCGGTTTTTATTCGGCCGCTAATGTGTTTTTAATTCCTCGTTAAGTCGTTAGAGACAAGTTTTATGGAGTTTAAACGAAAACGAGTGAATCCGCCTAAAAAGCGTCCCACTCGTAAATGTTTTTGATGTTTAACTAAAAAGAAATCATGTAAAGTATCTACGCGGCTACTGTTAGGATTCCTAGTGCCTGATGCCTCGCTATATGCTGCTCTCGCACTAAAACGCTCTTCAGATTATACCAACTATTATATTGCAGTATATGTTATGGTGTTTCGTTGAGAGTTAATTCGCTTGACGTTTATGGAAGACGATTTTCTCTCGCGGAAAATTTATGAAGTACAATTATACGATGTTTGTGTGTGCGCTTTTATAATGATTGTTTTTAATGAAATGCTTTTTTTAATTATTTAATATATTTTTTTTTAATTTTTCTAAACATAATATACTATACTAGCTTTTTCAAAGTGAATGTCATTTTTTGTAGTATATAACAACATTTTGTAATTGAAAAATCGATTGATTTACTAAGAGCTTTTTAATGGCCCAATTTATTTATATCAGTTAATTAAGTTTTATTTTTGGTAATGTTTTCGTCTTGTTTTATAGATTGGTGGGTAATGGATCCAAATTATTTATGGATTAACAAAAGGTAGGATTTCTTTTTATTGGTAATTATTTCTATTGAAAATTTAAAATATACGTCATACCATCCCATAATGGGGTTTGGGATTGCGGTCCTTTTTTCAAGTTTTCTCATTTGATTTTTTGTTTTAATTCATTTGTTAACAAATATATTAAGTTTTTACTTTTGTATGATACTGTACAATCGTGCAAACTAATATTTGAAATTTAACAATTCTATACAAATATTAAAAAGTTAAAACCAAAACCCATAAAGGACGAAGAACGATTTATAAGCGCATGTAAACGTAATAAAAGAATAAGTAAAGCGAAAACAAATAAGAAAATTTTTATTACTTTACGTTCTTTGTACCATGTAAACTACAAACTGCAAATATATAAAGTATATATAAAAGTAAAAAGACATTAATGCAAGCAAGCAACAACAACAACAACAACAACAACAACACATAAGAAACACACAATTTTCATAATAGTATAAAATATTCCGTTTTACGATTTATATACGCAACACAATCCACTCAAACACACAAAGCAGTCAAGTTATTTTACGAAGCGTAATAAAAACCCCGTATATTCCGTATATATACTGTAGTCACTATACTTTTATTTACCCCGGTTATTGTTTCGTTACGCTTTATTATTATTGCGCGGCCGCATTACACCGCCGAATCTATAGTAATCTAATAAAAATGTCATTTTGGCAGAGAGCGAGTCAATTAGGGGATGAGCCTATATAAAATATAGTGTGCAACGCAATATAGCATCAGAGCAGCAATATACACGTGGCCCCTGCTTTTATAAATCGACGACTCGCGAACGATGTTTAAGAAGAAAAATGCGCTCTTCAAATGAAAATTTATGCTGCACAGGCGACGGCAGCGGCGGCGGCGGCGGCGGCGGCGGCGGCTGTGAAATCGACTCCTCTGCTGATGTTCTTAATAAGCGCCTATATTTAGAGCGAATATGGGAGTCTCATCTGGGTGACACTGAAAGCTTTTAATATAATTATATAAGTGGAGTGTGAAGGAAGCGGGCGCAACGTTAATTTTATCATCATTTAATTGCCCCCAAAGTTTCCAATTAATACGTCGGCCATTTTTAATGTCCCCGAACGAAACTTTAATCAAATTAACCACTCATTTCATTTCCTTTTTCGGCGGTGACTCCGCATTTTCAATTAGTTGCATTGCGTATATTGCTCATTTAAAGATAATTGCGTCTTATGTATAATTTTGTGTATTAAAAGCAATCTTTTATTTATAACCCGACTCAGATTGAGCTGCATTTCGAAACAAACAGCTTATTGGTAGTTCAGGAGATTCAGCATACGAGTATACGAGTATATAATAACAGCGCGTTCGGTTTTTGTTTTCCGTTTATAATTTTATAATTTGAATGGCGGCTATCAAACGAAACGAATATAGGAAAGAAGGATGCACAAGGATAATTTAACTATGGAAGGGTTATTTCTTTTAAGAGCGAACTTAAAATGTATAATTCCTAACCGCATAAGCGTCTATGTAATTGGAAAACGTGTATCCCATTCCACTATACAATATAAGCCTGTCCTCGAATTACATTATCGTCGGTTGTTGGTGTAATTTTTCTGAAATTCATTCCCGTGGGTGTAAACCAATTATCCTTCTTCGAAATTATTTCCAAGTATACACTGTATGTGTGTGTGTGTGTGTGTGTGTGTGTGTGTGTGTCTCTTAGCGGGGCCGCCTATAATCGTCGTCTCTCCATAGGATATACGATACATAGCTTCAACAATTTCATCTTTTTTCTATATACTGAATACTCGTATACATATATTCGGACGCGTATTCTTGTTAAAATAATTACTACTATTCACGTATAGGTATTTTACTTTGTCATTATGTATTACTCGCAACTTAAACTGTGCGTACAAATTGGATGAGTGGAAAAAACCTTTCAATAATATCTCATGGCTTTTGCTTTTTGTTTCAAATAAATTGCCGTTCCATTTGAAACAGTTGTAGTACTTATAGTTTCACAGAAATATCATTTTAAATTATGCTTTTTACCATCTTTTTTACGTTTTTGTTTTTGACAAGTTTGAAACTGTTTATTTATAATTATTTAAATAAAAAAGATACTATATTTTTTACCTTTTTACCTATATTTTTGTTAGTAATTTTTCCATTTTATTTTAACTGAATAGATTCATCACGAATTCTATTAACATTTAGTCCTTTTTGGTCTATTTTATTCATTTTATCCATTATTGGATGAAACGATGAACTGAGTCGATGCAACCTTTTTGACGTCAAAGCGTCCTAAACCTTGATACACGAAATAGTCAAGCAACAGTAATAGACATGTCTGATTAGGACGGATTGACGTCACACAACCTTTGGAGGTCACGGAAGCGTTTTGGGGAAAAATTCAAAATTTGAATTTTAAATTTAAACATTCGCCCCACAAAATAATTTTTTTTTTTACATTTATTGGTACATATGCTTTAGTTAGATTCAAAAGAATCATTTTAGCCCTTATGTAAAAATTCGGCAACTACCCTATTAACTAAAATGATTTGTAAAAAATAAATATATCAAAAATGTATAATTAGTTCTCTCTATAAATCAAATTCTTAATGTTAAATATTTATTTTATTAGTAACAAATAAAATATTTTTATAATCATTCTTGATTTTTTGGTAACTAATTTACTTTTATTGAAGATATTATATCACTTTACTTATTATAAGAAATAGTAGTAAATTATACCACCTGAAAAATGACATTTTAAACTCAACTAAATTGTCCCTGATTATTTTATACCCAAAACCAACATTAAAAAAAAAACTAAAAAACGAAAAAGAAAACTTTGGAAACTGTCACGCGATCATTTCGAGTATATTATCTGGAAATTAGTTATAAGGACAAAAGGTGCAGCTATTATCGTCGAATGATTGCCGGTATAAGGATGCGACAGAGGAGGAGGTAAAACAAATCGACGAATATATCTGTATATAATTGGTCAACATTTTGTCTATATCTGTCTCTCGAAATTACAGCGTAATAATCATTAAATGCATGCTATAGGCAGAATCGCATCCTTAGACCGATAATTGTCGAAATAATAATGCACCGATTAAGGATGCCCATTAAAAAAAAAGAGACCATAAAAACTGTTTTAATTCTTTTTACATATGGAAAAGCATTGTGTACTTTGCTGCGCTCCTCTACTTTACGATTGCCATTACGGTAGTTGTTTTATGTGTGTTCAAGTAATGACACGTTTAAAGCGACGACAATTTCGCGAAAAATTAAAAGCACGCATTGAACGCTGCTTACTTGCTGTAATAATGGCGACGAGCATACTATACGCTATATATTCCTATAAAGAGAATATGACACCGGATGTACCAGATATAAGCTAACTGACTTATTTTTTTTTCCATCAATTCTTAACGGAAGACTTAGTACTACTAAAGTTTGAAAAAAATATTTTTGCTTCGAAATGTTTATTTTTTTGATTTACTTTTTTGTTTTTAGTAATTTAAATAGAGCGTCAACTATATGGAAATTAAATGTTGCATTTTTTAAATTGAATTTAAAGATTTTAGGAGAGATCATTTAATTTAAAATTTACTGAAGTTTCAATTTTATCAAAGTTGGCATTGTAATTTTTATGTTCTTTATAAGTAAATGTTTTTTTTTAATATATAAAGTACATAGAATATCTTCCTAGGAATTAGGCAAATTATATGTTTTTTCAATTCTATTAAATTATTTTTTCCGTAAATTGTTTGGAAGTCCTAAATGAAAGTTTTAATCATTTCTTTAAATAATTTCTCTTCTTCAACTAAATTATAAGGATTTCAAAATTCATTAATTAGTCTTTTTTTAAATTCTCTAAAAAGACTTTTTTAATAAAATGTATAATTTGGAAAAAGTTCACTTGGATAATAATTAAAAGGAACCCTTTTGGCACTTTAAATTTTTGAATAACTGTAATCCATCAATTAGTTATTAAATTTTATAGCTATTAAATTTTAAATCAATGGTATTAATAATCTTTGAAGTTAGTGATGTCATCTAGGAGGCAAAGCGTGTCCTTTATAACTCTTCCATATCTGAAGAAATGGTTTCTGCAATTTAGAGGTTCCAGTTTAGACACCGTACCATAGAAGGCGCTTACAGTCCATCGATTTCTTAAAAAATAAACTCGAAACATGAAGAATTTAAAACTCTTTGCAACAATAAAATTGATCGTAAATCTATCGGAAGAAAAAAAATATGCTAAACTTGTCATTTCCTCTTCGAGCGAAGAAACTAATAAAATTTAAAACCATTATAAAAGGTATAATTTTCCGCAGAGCATAGCGTTTTGTCGTATGGCGCAAAAAGAAACAGTAAAAATGTATTCAAATTGCGAAATCCAATTAACATTATGCAGTTGTATATATATATATATATATATATATGGCCTAAGCTGTAAACCATCTGTCATCGGAGGAAAGACGAGATGCCACACTAATTAATATGAAACAGTTGTCTGCTGTATATGTTGATGACCAACCAAGACGCACTTTTTGTAAAACCAAAAAGTAGAACGTGCCTCTTGGAGAGTATACGGAGTTCGTTATTTGTAGCATTATGCAAGTGCATCGAGTATAAAGTGCAAAAAGTGTCAATTAGACATATTGAATTCGATTAATTTGATCTGAAGACGAAGCGCGCGTGCACAGTGCACCGTGATGTAGATATAGAGTGTTCAGCGCACGAATGGATGCATATCGCAATCAATAACTAATTAACGTGCACGCCGCACGATAGAGAATCACCTCATCACGCAAAATTACTATCCGTGTGTGCACAAATCGCGCACACCGATAATTTACTTAAACGACTCTACTCGAACTGTACTTCGAACGTAATAATATTGCGAACATTGTGCATCCAATTAATATTTACACATAGCCAACAGCCAACATTGTGTCTATATCGTAATAATTGTGCACCTAATTCTTTCTTGCTAAATGTAACAACATATGGAACGCTCTTTACACTCTTTACACTCCCCATAAAAATGCCATTAATCTTTTTACAGTTTACATGTTGTTTTCCGGGTTTCCTTTTTTATGTAGTACCTTTTTTCCAAAAAAATAAAAATTATGTGTAATCAATAGAGAATATTATTGTATGGAATGTTTTATTAAAGTCGAAGGAGAATATTGCAAGATAAAGGTACTTTTTTTTTTCGTTGTGTTTTTTTTTTTTCTTTAATTAATATTATTTTTATAAACACTTTTTAATATCTTTTCGGTAAATCAATAATGAAAATTACAATTCATTATTGTTTCCAAAAAAAGTAACATACAATCTATAAAATGTTTCCTAAATCCGAAATAATGATCAAGGTATCCGTTTTAAACATTTCAAAAAATTAACATCCATTCTCATTTATTTGTTTATTTATTTATTTACAAACATTCGGCTATCGAGCAGAGGTCTTTCTGTCACATACTTTCTAATAATATTGTTCTTTAATTTTATTCATTATTCAGCATTTTAAATTAGAAAAAAATGTTAGTATAAAGATATTTTTAAGTAATTATAGTGAACAGCAATTGAAAAGTAAATATACAGGGTGATCTTGATCAATCGAATCAATTTTATGGCTTTTAATTTAAACATCTTTTAAATTTTATCATTTAATACCTTTTTTTATTTTAAAAGCATTTATCATTTAACTAATCGAGACAATAAACTATTTATTTTTTATTTTTTGTAAGAACCCACCCATTGTTACCTTTGTTTATTGTATATCCCTGTATAAAAAAATAAAAGGATCAATTTTTAATTTGTTTCAATTAAATTCTTGCAAATGTTAAACTTTCGTAACTTATTATTTGAGAAAACTACGAACCAAAAGCATTTATTAAATTTTTGATACGGTATATTTGGAATGTTCGTAACAAATAACTAAATTAGTGATTAGATTGGCTAGCATTATTCAATTAGTATAAAAAGAGCCGTTTTGCTCTAGGTATAAAACTATTTTCATTATAAAAACTTAAAAATATCGAATTAAAAACAAATTTTGTCAAAAATCAGCCTTTCTAATAGCCAAAAACATGAAACAAATATATTTTTTTTGGGGTATTACATTTGGTAAATGATTATTTCGTCGGCCATTTAAAATTTGAAATGAGTAATACATATAAATATAGCAACTGTTATGAATTATTTAAATATTATAAACATAAGGCAATACTGCTGGTATAGGACATACTATAATAATAATAATATAAAAGGAATGGACAATTGTTAATTAACATTTTACACGGTCTAATCGACGAAATATTAATGCACACCTTTGGGCATTAATAAATAATAAGGATCTAGATGTAATACACATATTAGTTACAGCCAAGACATAGAGTACACATAGGCAGGCAGATATAGATAGATAGAGTAGAGAGAGGCTGGCACTTTCTAATCCGCAGCATATTCGATAGGATGGATGGATGCTGATGCTGATGCTGATGGTGATGCTGTTGCTGTTGCTGTTGCTGGATGGAGTAATATACTAATAATAGTAGAGGTATTTATCCACAATATGGGTGTAATATTCACGCGGACTTATAATTTAAACTTGGGATTGTAAATTACGGTACTTGCTCTATTAGTTTTCCTATGGTGAGGTAGGTGGTCTTTTCGTACTTACTCATTTTATATACTCGTCGTACTCATATATACATGGACTGGCTGGACGGACGGTTAGAATGTTCTTCACTTCAGATTGAAGACTCTGATGTATTGCTGCTGCCAAACAACAAAGTCCTCATTTATGACATTCACTAATTCACTGTACAGTGCAATGCAGCTAAGATTTTTTTCTAATGTTTGTATGTACCATTAATGGTTATTTTATCTCCTGCGATGATTATTTTCCTTATTAATGTTTTTACAAAATTTGTAACTGAAATCTAAACATCAAAAAAGGTATTCCACTTTGCATAAGTTACCAAATATAATGCAGTAATACTAAATTTATTATAAAAACAGATTGTACAAGTGGTGAGGTTTGAAAAAATATCGGCCCAAAACTAAGTTGGCTTTCAAATTGAACAAAATTTATGATTTATGTTTAAATTTTCGATAAATGTAAAATTTTTCGATAAAATGAATATTCGAAAAAAGGCGGCTTTGTGGTTCTATGTTCTTAATTTGACACCCTCAGACATCTTTCTATTCCTAATTTTTCAAATCTATTCCTGAAGATGTTCTTCATTTCTAATGAAGCAGTTTTGGTAGTACTGTCATAAGTGTAAATAGTTGGATTTTCCAATCTTCCAGATTCTTCCTTCTGCTTCCGGAAAGAAGCACTGAAGCTTCAAAATCTCTACACTATTCTTGTCGAAGTCAGTTAAGATTGCATATTGAAAAGCAAAATGTTTTCGTTATCAAAATTCGCCGTCTTTCATGATTAAATCTTAGACCATAATCACTAAGCGTAATCAAGGCATTCTATTTTTTTATGACAACCCCAATTTTTATCTAAATCATTTTTGTTTGATAAAATAATAATCCTTTTTACTTCTGTTGATTCAAAATTGTATGTATATTAAATCATAAATATATAACTTAAAGCTGAGGCCAAATTGAGCGACGAAAATTTCTCAAACCGGTCACAAATGTTGTACTTTATGTAGTTTTGGGATGGCACCGGAAAGTGCGTCCTTTCAGGAGATGACGAATGATATCAAGAAAGATAAAATGAATCTTAATATTATTGGTTATAAATATGGTATATTAGAATGATGGAATAATAATCTGTAATTAATACAAGGCACAAATTTGAATAGTTGCAATTAAAAATAAATAAAAAGCAAGAAAGTTAATGACAATAATGCAAGGAATGATAAAATCCGTTGACGCGCATAGTAACTGAAAATGATTCGGTTTTGTAATGTAGACATTACATACCCGTAATACATTAGTAC
>JASKGO010001920.1:0-16578 GCA_030556065.1 Holobus sp. GC000080
CTTTGTTATTGGAAAAAGAAATCAACGAAAAAGCACTCGAAACATTTGACAAATATTGTGATCAATTAAAATTTTTATTCATTTTTGAATTCATCACTTTTGTGAAAACTTACAAACATCAAATAGACAATTACTTATTCATTGTTCCCGAAATTAAATATCATTATACGGAATTGAAACAGATTGAAAATTATTTACTTCACAACTTGATTGATACAAGAAACAAAAAAGGAATTAGAATATACGAATCAATTCCGTTTATGTATATGAGAGTCGCAATTGGAGTTTCGTTTCTGCAAAATGACATTGCATATACTGGTGAAATATTTTTTAGTTTAATACAAAGACGAATTAGTTTGGCGTCTCCAATTTTATTTGGTGCTGGATTGGAAAACAAATCGATGGCTAGTTGTTTTGTCTTGAAAAGTGGACCAAACCAAAACAAATGGAATTTAATGAAAAAAGTCGAAAAGATTGCAAACAATAATGGAGGAATAGGATTTGAATTGAACGAAATTCAGGAAAACGATTTTAACATTGTCTGTCAAACTTTAAATTGTTTAAACGAAAATGCATACGGATCAAATCGTAAAAGCAACATTTGTTTGTCAATGACTGTTTGGAATTCAAATATTTTAAATTTATTGAGAAATAGACAGAATCGTAAAGTTGATTTATTTATTTCTGTTTTCGTTGAAGATTTGTTTATGCAACGTGTCGAAAACAATGAAAAATGGAGTTTGTTCTCTGATCCGGAAATTTTAAAGAAATTAAATTACAGTTACGGATCGAAATTTAAAACTTTTTACGAATCGTTTGAAAAAGATGATTCCATTGTAAAAATAAAAATCAGTGCAAGAAAAATATTTTATGACATTCTAAACACTTCAACCACAGGATCTCCTTGGATTATTTTCAAAGATTCGGCAAATGAAAAATGTCATTTGGTTAACGATGAAAGCAATCACTTAATTTTTTCGAGTAATTTATGTTCGGAAATAATGCAACCAACTTCATATGATGAAACTTCTGTTTGTGTTTTGGGAACAATTGTTTTACCGAAATTTTTACAACAAGAAAACAATGTAATAGATTTTATTGAACTTAAAAAAGCAACAACGTTATTGACAAAAATTTTAAATTCGTGTATCGATGTTATGATTGAATTTAATAATCTTACAAGATGTAGCGCCACTCATTTAGATCGTTACAGACCGATTGGAATCGGTCAACAAGGATTTGTTTCTTTGCTTCAAAAAATGAGAATTTCTTTGATGAATGATGACGGAACATCAAACGAAACCGGATTGAAAATAGCAGAAAAAATTCAACGCACAATTTATTTTTCTGCATTGGAAACTTCTAATGTTTTGATTCGAAATTACGGATGTCATTTTCATTTTCACGAGAGCGAAATGAAGAAGGGAATATTTCATCCTCATTATTTTGGATTGGTTAATTTTGACGAAAATGAAATTGAAATAATGAATAAAGTTAAAACTGAAGGACTGGCAAATGCTTTTCTTGTTTGTAATCCTCCAACCGCATCAACTTCCGTTTTAATGGGAAATTCTCCGTCAATAGATCCGTTTAAATCGAACGTTACAATGGTTAAAATGAAAAACGGATTTGAATTGTGTTTGAATTGGGAGTTTGTGAATTATTTAAAAAATAGAAATTTATGGAACGAAAGAAATTTCAAAGAACTTTTAAACAATAAAGGATCCGTTTTCGGATTGAATTGGTTGGATGAATGGGAACAAATGTTGTTTGCCAATGCGTTTGAAATCAAAGGAAAAGTTTTAAACGAATATTCAGACAAAAGAAATCCGTTTATAGATCAAGCATCATCATACAATATATTTTGTAATTCGACAAATGGAATTATTGATTTTGCCAAATTATATTCACAAATAATGGATTGTTGGTCAAGAGGATTCAAAAGCATTTACTATGTTGTAAGCAAGGAAAATGGAAGAGAACCGATTAATTTAAATAACGAAGAAACAATCGAATGTAATGTTTGTTCAGCTTAAATTTTATTGTATCATTTAAACAGTTTAAATAAATTATTTGTAATGGATTTGCCGATTTTCTATCTTTTCTAATTTTTTTGAAAACAAACAAATTCTCCTGTAACAAAAATTCGCAAATGTCATTTTCTTGAAATTCATTTAATAAGGATGAAAAATTATCCATTTTTGAATATTGATCAGAATTGTCTAAAAACAAGTCATTTTTAAATATTGGAATATTTTCACTAGAACACCAACAATTGTTTTTCAATTGTAAATCTATCGTATATTCAGATTTAAATTTATATTGTTGTTTAAATAAAGTATTGCTAATGATTATTCCATCCGTTTTAAAATTCACCATATTTGATATTACACTATTTGGAAATTTGGAAATGTCAAATTGTTTAAATTGTTGAATAAAAATATTTTTTGATTGCAATTTTGTTTCATAATGTTTTTTGATAAAATTCAACATTTTCATTCTCACTCCAAAAACCGCATCAATATTCACATCAAATATGACAAATACGTTTTCGTCGATTTTCTCGCAAGAAAAAGAAAAAGAATGCAACTGCAAAATGTCATTTGCAAATTTCACCGTTTTTATGTAATTGTTATTTAATGAAATCCAAATCATTTTAAAATTATCAAAAGTAACAGTTCCTCGTATTCCGTCGTATTTAGGAGAAATATAATTGATTCCTTTTTTCAATAATATTTGTTTAACAACAGGAGTAAACATTTTTGTTTCAAAAGTTTTCGTTTGACATTTAGCAAAATCAATCGGACAGATATTTGTAGAAAGACTCGTCATTGATTCTTGTTCTAAAACACGAAAGTTTGACAACGATTTTCTATTTGAAATTAAAGTATCTGTAACATTGTTTTTTTCCGTTTTACGTTTCCAAAGTAAATTAGGATACAAATTAAAATTCTCTTCGTTTGACATTATTCTATATTGATAAAAACTGATAGGAACAGATTCTAAAGAAATAAAAGAATTAACAAAATGTCCGTTTTCGGAAAAAACTAAATCATCGAACGTTGAAGCTTCTTTGAAAATCATTTCTCCTTCTCGAATTCGTTCCGAAACGTTTTGATGAAAAACTGCTTTTGAATGGTGATGATCAAATATTCCGAAAAAATGAGAAACGTATCTCGCTTCTCTTTCTAATTTCCATTTAAATAATCTATTAGCTGTGATCCATACTGAAAGAACGTCAGAGCCGACGATCCATCTATCAGATACCATCCCCATAAAGTTTGTAAAACCGTCTTGCACTTGGTGTTTGCAACATTTGTCATTTGCAAATAATTTTGCAAACAAGCTGCATATTTCGGAGACAAAACAGCTGTTATGTGAATTAACGTTTGATTGAGAAATTGAAATTCTAGAGGAATGCACATTTTCACATTTTTCACAGGTAAAACCGACAGTATATTTCGGAGGTGCCATGGATTTTTTGAAATCACAGTTTCTATGTTTTCTGGTAAACAAGTTTTTGGATTCAATTTATACGTTTTGTACTCAGACGAATGAACTATTTTTGGATGATTCCAATTCTCGATGAAAACTCCTTTTTCGTACAATTCGTAAAACGTACAAGATTGATATTGATACTCCATCGGAACAGAAACGAAATTCAGTTTCTTTTCTTTACAAATATCCAACATTTTTTTCTTTAAATCCGTTATTAAATTAAACATATATTGATTTGTAAATTTCAATACAAAATCGTTCATATTATCAATTCCTATCAATTCCACCAAATCTTGAACTACTCCTAAACCGTTGACGGAATTTAAATTACACGAAATTTGTTTGTTTTCGTATTCTTCTTCACACTGTTTCAACAGAGCAAAACATTGACGTTTCCAAATTGTTTTGATATTCGGTTTCGACGGATCTATACATATCTCGGGAATGATGGAAACGTAAAACGTTTTTCCGGTTCCTAAATGCTCTCCGTATTTGTATCCGATATGCATAATGTGTCTTCCTAAAGCATATAATCCGTTTGATTTGATTTCTTTGGAATCAACATATTTTTCAAAAATAAATTGTTGCAATAATTTTTGAATCAACTGAGTTATAAACGAATTATTTTTTAAATTTGATCCGTCGTAATAATTCGTTTTGCAATATTCGTATATTTCAAGATAAAAAGATTCCAATAATTTTCTGATCCAAACGTCTGCAGTTTTGTGATTTCTTATTTCGTTTTTAAAATACACCTTTTCTTTAGATGTAATGCAAACATAACGTTTCATCACGTTCACAAACATCATTTTGTATTCGTCTTCCGATGCAAGACTCAATTTAAAATTTTTAAAAGATTCACCGTGAATTTCATTGTCAAAAATCAAATCATTTTCCAGAGCATATTCTGGCGATTCGTTCAAAGAATATAGAACAAACAATTTGTGATTTATGATATCTACAGTTTCGTTTAATTCTCCCTCATTTTCCGAAATGATGTAAATAGAATCCGTGTCAACATAAACGACTTCGTATCCCATTCTTGTCGCGATATTGGCGGCAGATTGAATTGACCATCTTCCTTGTTTTGTAATGCAAGATGCAAATAAAGGAGAACTGAAAGATCCGTATTTTGCTCCTAACAATCCATACGTTCCGTTTGCCGATAATTTCAAAGCAGTTTGTTTGGCGTTTTGAATTTTATATGATACACTTGACGGATCTATTCCTTTCAACAGTTTTCTGACTTTTTGTCTTTCGTCTAAACAATGTTGCAAAAATAAAATTATCGGATTATCTAAATTTTCATCCAAACAAAAACAATCGATTCCGTTCGCTACATTATTTAGTATTTTAAATTTTTTATTTCTTGGAGGAACGAAATTGTTTGGAACTGGGAAAGCAGTTCCTTGTCCGATTTTGTATTGAATTGCAACAGACGGATATAACGATGCGAAATCTGCAGCTTTAACTTTTTTATAAATTCCTTTTTTACAAAAAACAATTGCACCTTCATATTTTTTTGTAGTGTTTGAATGTTTGAATTCTGGACGTTTCTGAAAATCGATCCAAGAAATTTCATTTGACGATGATGTAGTTGTCAATTCGGATGCAACTATTTTTCTTTTTTTCGATTTTGCTACTGATTTGTTGGCTTCATCAATTACGTTACCGTGTAAAAATTCTCTCGCATGAACTCTCGTAAATTCGGGATAAATATTTTTGCACAATTGATTCATCGCGTTTGCAACCAATTGGTTTTTCGTCAAAAACATTTGATAATTTGTTTCTACGTAATGTAATTTACTAAAACCTAAACTTATTTGTTGTAAAGTTGTTCCGCATTCGATTGCAAATTGAAAATCGTCCATAAACGTTTTCTCAACAATTCCCGAGAGAATGTTGACATCTTGAATACAATATTCTATGTAGTTTACAAATTGAGAAACAAAATTTCCTTTAATCGGTTCGTTCATAAAAAGTCCAACAAAAATTTCGTGCATTCTATGAAATGAAACATCGCTTTTTTTCCCGTCCAAATTATATTTTTGAGCAACGTGTTGCAAAGATAATTTTTGTTCGAATCGTAAACGTTTCTCGAGAATCATCGAATCCATACAGACTTGATGAGAACGATGAAAAGCAAGAAAAACTTTTTCATCAAAGAAATCCAATTTTTTTGTCTGAATTTGATATAAAATATAATCGACATTTTTTGATTCTGAATGTCTGACTAAATTTCTATAATATGATGGACATTTATCGTGCAAATGAATGTAGTCAAATTTTCCACCGTTCCAAGCAGTTATGTGATGTACGTTTTCTGTGTATTCTAAAAAACAAGAAACAATATCGTTTTCAGAAAAACACAATTTTACATTTTTGGGAAAACTTAAATCTTTGACATCTTTTCGTTTTTTAATAATTTTTCTTTTTTTCAAATTTACATAATATTCATCATCTTTAAATTTTAATTTGTCGGGATTGCAAAGAATCCAAGTTCTTTCCGATACGATTTTTTTCTCAGACATTCCAACAGATAAAATACGTGCACTTAAAACAGTTATGGCATCGTTTGAATTTCGTATCTGAACAAAATCCGAATTTACTTCTCTTATGTGATTCATTTCGATATCAAACACACAAATTTGAATGGGAGGATATTCACGTTCGAAATCTGTTTCTATAATCAATCCGGCTTCGTTGATTTTGATCCATCCGTAAATTTGTCTTTTCGACGGATTCGGATTATTTAAAAATAATTTTAATTTCGATCTCTGCAAACTCATTTCTGGCGTTACACTATCCAATACTTTAATTCCGAAAAAATATTGATTGTTAATTATCAGAGGAACATCTTTTTCATTTTTTAAAGTTAGTTCTAATAACGGCTTATTTGATAACAATTTTGCATTTGCAGGACTCGTACCGAGAATAGTTTTCCATCCTTTTTCAATAATTTTTTCTCGTTCAACAAATCGTTTCCAAATCTTTGACACATCTTTATCCAAATAGCTAATGTCGTATCGAACTGCATATATAATTTTAGAATTTGTGTTGTATTTTAATGTTTGATTTTTCCCGTTTTCTTTTATGACGTGTAAAATTAATTGATCATCAGAATAAACGGCTTTGTAACAAAAACACCATTCAGTCATTATGAATTATTATTTGCTAATAATATTTTTCCTAGTTTTGATAATATATTTATACGAATTAAAATTTAAACCGCTTAAATGTTCATACAATAATTACGAAGATTATTATTTTTATTTAGAAGATTCAAACGAATTAAGAAAATGTTCATTTCCAAATAAACTCTCAATAAAAGAGAAATTGTTACGAAAAAACGAAAGAGTGATTTTAAACGAAAACAACGAATTGGAAAATATAAACGAAAACGATATAGAAAACAAAAACTATTTAATTCTTTCTCATACAGTTTTAAATTTAAATCCAAACGTCGTTAAACATACGACACTAGGTTTCGTTCCTCAAACATCTTGCTCTTCGATTCAAGAAAATGAGAAACTTTCTAACCCAACATCAAGAGATAGAAAAGCAGCAAGGATTTTTAAAAGAGATTCAACCGTTTGCGATGGACAAGGATTTTTTGATACAGATTCAACAAAATATTTAGACCCAATGTTTTATTTAAATAAGAATACAATATTATATAATAAAATATAATTGTTAACAATATGTATTTTTTTTGTAAATTTAATTTATAAAATACAAGACAATATATTTGTAGCATTTAATGTTATCCAAAATTTTCTAGTATCAGAGTCAGAATCATTTAAACAACATTCATTCAAAATTTTTGTTGAAATGAATATGCCCAATTTAATTGGTATTAATTCCGACAACAAAGATTCATCAATTTTTTTAGAATCGACACAATATTCAATATTTTTCAAAAACATCAAACAAATATTTTTAAAATCCGGAAAAGGATTTTTAGCAAAATTATACATATTTGAATCTTTTATTTTGTCATAATTTTTCTTTGAATAATCAAGTAACTCGTATTGTTCTTTAATTCCAATCATGTAGTAAATCATTTTCATTATTTGAAGTTTGTAGTCATAAAGCTTTGTACTTTTTTTGAAATCTTTAAATTCTTCTTCAGATTTAAAAAATAAAGAATTGTTTAGCGAATGCATTAAACTCACAAAATTTAATTGAATGTTGACAAACCATTTTAATGGTGGATCAATTTCATCAAAATGAAATGCATTTTGTATCTCAAAATCCAATTCTGTTTCGGGTGCAATCCATTCTTTTAATTGATTCTTTTGAAGATCTTGCAAGAAGAGTAGACAACGTATATAAGTCTTAATTTCCTTTTGTCTTTCGTGAACCGGAACAATCAATTCGTATTTTAAAGTGTATTTTTGAAATTCCCCCATAAATTCAATCATCATTTTTTCTTGTTCCTCATTTTCAAACGTCCATTTCATATTGCGTAATGAATCCAGATAAGATATCAAGTATCGCATACCATAAAAACGGATGAATTCGTTGTCATCTTTCAATACTAGTGATAACTGTGCGAAAAATATTTTTTTGTCCGATTCATCAAAACTGAAAAAATTCATTTTAATTTTGTTTGAAGAAAAATGAAATTCACAATAATCAACGATGGAATACTGGGATGTATGAAATTTCATCCTCTTTTAATAGCTGTTATCAATACGATTCAATTTCAAAGGTTAAGAAATATCAAACAATTGGGTTTTGTGTCGTTTGTTTATCCGTCAGCCAATCACACGAGATTTGAACACTCATTAGGAACGTGTCATTTGGCGAAAGTAATGATTGAGTCACTTCAGAGAAACACTCCAAATTTGATTGTTTCTGAAAAAGATTTGTTATGCGTTCAACTGGCAGCTTTGTGTCACGATCTCGGTCACGGACCGTTTTCACATTCCTGGGAACATTTTATGTCTGCTTCTTCAATCAAATGGAATCACGAAAAAAATTCTGTTCGTATTTTTGAAGAAATAATTAAAGAAGAAAATGTGAAATCTTTACTCGAGATATTTGATGTTAATTCGGAAGACATTGAAAACATCGAACATTATATTTTGGGAACTAAACCTGAAAAAATTGATCCCAACAAATATTTTTTGTATCAAATAGTTCACAACACAGATACGGAAATAGATGTGGATAAATTTGAATATTTGTTAAGAGATTCTAAAAATTTAAACATTTGCATTCATTTCGATTATACTAGATTAATGCATTATTGTTATGTTTTTAACGTAAATGGAAGATTGGAAATTTGTTTTCATAAAAAAGTAAAAGATTGTATTTACGAATTGTTTCAGGATCGTTTGATGTTACACAAAAAAGCATATCAACATTTAAAAGTTAGAATAATTGAAAAAATGTTTTCCGATGCTTTGCTTTTTTGCGAACACGAATTTGAATTGAAAACAAAATCAATTTTAGCATTCAAGTTAAAAATTGATTCTTTTTTAAAATTAACAGATCATATATTTTACGAAATATTAAACACGACAAAAAATGTAAAATCAAGAGAAATTTTAAAATCGATTCTTTCAAGAAAATTGTATAAAGTGCGAGAAATAAAAAATGACGAATTTAATGTTTCGTCTGATATTTGTATAAAAATTTTTATGAACAATCATCAATTGGATGCAATAAAAAATATAAAATTTATAGATTCTGAAACTTGGTGTATCGTAAATGATTTTATTGATGTAAAGGATTTTGTTGAAAAAGCAAAAACGACTTGTTATACTTTAGTTTAAATAAATTTTATTTTACATACAGTAATTCAATTTTTTTTACAATTTCATTTGATCACAAAATTTCAAGAAATTTTCAGTTTTAAAAAATTTCACCATAATTGACGAACTTAAATCTGACAAGTCTTCAAAAACTTTTATTTCTTCTCGATTTTCTTCACTTAACAATTGTTCCAATTTATTTTTGAATTTATTGTTTTCATCATTTTTGTTGTCTTGTACTATCGTTTTTAAATGTCGATTTAATTCGTCTTCTTCTTTTTGCAATTCAATCATTTGATCTATAAACTCAATTACCACGTCGTAATTGTCAATTTGTTTTAATAATTTTTCATTCAACACACTCTTTATCGCTTGAATATATAAAATTTGTTTTAAAATTTTCTTCAACTTTTCTTGTTCATTTGTTAAATTTTCATTAACACTTAATTCATTTGAATTCAATTTATTTTTTAAATCTGAAACAACTTTCTCGATTCTTTTCAAGAAATTCATTTTTTAGGAAAAATTAAGAATATAAAATTAAGTTGAAATTATTTTATATTTTTAGTATTTATACAAAAAAGAAAATTTCAATTAACAGTTTATTCAAAATCGTCTTCATTGTTCTTAAATAGATGTCCCAAATTTTTATCCAATTCATCCTGATCTTCTTGGAGTTTAATCAATTGATCCAAAATTTTTTCCATCGCACAATAATCACCAATTTTTTCCAACAATTCCTCGTAATATGCACTTCTCATTCCGTGAATAATTAATAGTTTCTTTAGTATTTTTTCCAATTTTTCAATTTCATTTGTTTCCAATTTTTTCACATTTGTTTCGGTAACTAAATCTAAATTTGTTGATTTAATTTTTAAATTTAGATTTGTTAAAATTTCTTTCACTTGAAAAAAATTCATTTCTTTTTAAGATTAACTTAAGACTAAGAAAATCAACATTTTATCGTACTTTTTATATTGTTTATTTGATATCAAAAATTAGCAAATACGTAATAATTCATTCATAATAAAAATTATTATTTGGTATCAAAGATCAGCAAATACTTAATAATTCATTCATTAATTTGTAACAAAAAAAATTATTATTTTCAATTTCTTTGAAATCATTTAAAATCAATTTATTTTTTGATTTCTCAAATTCTCGGTTTTTGTTCACTTTCATTTCTTTAATGTGCAAATTATTGTATTTCAATTTCCATTGAAAAATTTTTGTTTTGTCAGGAAAATAAAAAATCATAAATACTGCATGAACAATAACAATGTTTACAATCCATTCTTGCTCTATTTTTAATTTAAATTTTTTCATCAATTTCAAAACTTTTATTTTTTCGTCTGTAAAATATTCTTTAATCAAAACACCGTATATTTTATTTCTTGCAAACCATATTCTATTTCTTATTATTCTGGATGTGAATGAAACAAGAATATGAGGATCTCTGAATTGCGGATCGACGGGAATGATATTAACATTCTGCAAAAAAAAACAAAATGAATTACATTCTCAATTCGAAATCAAAAACTAATTTCAAGAGTTTTACAAAAGAAACAATTATTCTTTCTTTAACATTATTTCTTGAATAAGACTATTTTTGTGTAATTTATAGAATAAAAAAATTATAAAAAACAAAATATAAATTACCTCTATTTCATCTTCGTTTAAAAACGGAAAAACTAATTTGCAAATAAACGTTTTTGATAATTGTTGCCTTTCTTGAAATGATTTAATAATGTGTTCTTGAAGAAACGAATCCAAATCTCTTCCGACAAAAATTAAAGCATCAGAAAATTTGTCATCATTTAAACTTTTAAAATGTAACAACGATTCTAAACAATTCATCATTACGTCCAAAAGTAAACTGAATAAAATAAAAATAAAAATATGGATATTCTGATTTTAATTCTTTTCTTGATTTCAATTTTAATTCTTGTATTAAATTTTGTGAACGAACAAAAAATGAAGAATCAAAAATCATCAACCGTTTTCGTTCACAATTGGAATAAATCGTTTAGTAGAATAATCAAGAATCAAATAATCAATTTCAATTTAATGGAATGGCAAAACGAAACTGGCGAGAAATACGGATCGCATTTTAATGATATAACATTTTATTCTAAAATCGATGCATTTGATAGAATCATTGTTTGTTGTTCTAACAAAGATAAATGCGAAACAATGATCATATCAAACGATGGTATTTCTACTTTTAACTCTAAAGATTTTCGTTCACGGTTGTATTTCAACGAAACGTATAAAATTCAACCGCACACTTTAGGATGCAAACAATTGGAATCGGGATTGATGATTTTAATGTGTATCGATTCTTTGATGGTTTTATCAATAGAAGAAAGAAAAGTTTACATTTCGGGAAATTGGATGAACGAATCTTCTCGAGACGTTGTCGATTCCAATAATTGGCCCATTTTCGTTTTCAACATAAAAAACGGATTATTAGTTGATAATCATTTATTTTTCATCTTGAACGGAACTCAATTGGAAGGAACTTTTTAATAATGGATTCATACGTTCCCGTTTTTGTTAATTGGTATTTTGACGAAAATGAAACTATTGATTCCTGTGTCGAAACCATTTCGATTTCTATCGATCGAAATTTAATCAATTTTAAAATCGAGAAAAATCATCACGATAAATTTTTCATTAATTCAGAAACACGATGCAGTTTTATTTCTCGTAGAATGCTAACAAATCACGGTCGTAAATTTTTCATTTTATTTGAGAATCCAAAAACATTTACAAAAAACGACTTTAGTGTAAAAAACAGATTGGAAAAAACAAGTAGCGATTGGAGATTGGAAAAATTTTTTTTAAAAGATAAAAATACAACAATTGAATGGAAATGTAAAAACTTTATTACCAGTGGTTTCAAAAAAATTAAATGTTCTTATTGCAATAAAAAAGATGTAAAAGAAGATTTTATTTTTGATTATACTGTTCGTGATATCCCGGAAAAGAAAAAGAAATTTGGATTAAAACAATTTTTTATGGATTTATTTTTTTGTTAAATAAATTACAATTAATTTTTTTTGTTTAATAATTACAATATATGATTTTCAATTATTTCAAACGTATCATTTTTTAAAGGAAGTTCAAACAAAACTCTTCCTATCGTATCTAAATGTTCCTCTATCGGACCGTTTGCAACTGCTTTTTTAACATTTTCCATTCCTCGTTTGATATTTTCAAAACAGAGTGTAGAAGTGATCGATCCTGAATTTCCGATTTGAGACGGATTCATTTTTTGAGATCGAGTCCATTGTTGAATCAATATCAATGTAGTGTTAACAATCAAATCGTTTTGTTTTGGATCTTGTCTGAAAATCGGATGATTTTGTAAGAAATGAAACAAATTAACCAAATCTCTCGTACGATGATTTGTATTGATCATTTCGTGAGGATTCACATTTTTCTGAAACACATATTTCCAATTCATTTTTACGGAAGGATCATCTGATGTCATTTTCAAAGAAAGACAATCCTCTTTTGATTTGTTTGACAAATTATGTTTGTTATTTAACGAATCCTGTTTCAGCGTTCTGTATATATTATTAAAACATAATTTGATATTTGTAGACGGTTCGCAATTGTATATCCTGCATAAATGATAATTCAAAAAACATTTAAATTCCTCTTTTTCTTCATCGCAAGACAATTTGTTGTAAAGTTTATACAACTCTTTACATCCTCCATCATTTGAAAATAAATATTCCAAAACTTTGTCAGAACATAAAGTTATCATTTTTGAAAAAAAATGAAAATTAAATCAGTCGAAACAGAAGTTTGTTTTTCGGGAACAATTAAAATTTCAATTTCTTTAATTTGTCCGATTTGTTTGAGTTCCAAAAAAAGAAATGTATATATATTGAAATGCAATCATTGTATTTGTCTTGAATGCTTGGATTGTAACGTTCAAAATTCTTGTCCTTTATGCAGATCAATTTATAACGTGAAACAAGTGAAAAAGAAAAAAGTGATTTTGCCAAAAAAATTAACCGTGGAAAAATCATCGACGTATTCGTCTTCGTTGGATTATGTCACTTCGTTTTTAAATAAACAAATAGATTTTTTATTTTATAAACAAAATACTATTTCTACATTTCATTACGGAAAATCTTTTAAAAAAATATTTGGACCTTTTAAAATAAGAGTCTTTGTGACGGACGACGATACGAATTAAATTTCATTTCGTTTTAGTTAAAAAATGGGAGTTTATAAATTTTTCCCAGCATACGAAGAAAATAAAACAAACTATCCTTTTCTTCCGTTGAGATATTTAAATTTTGATAATGAAAAATTTAATCTGATCGTCGACGGATGCGGCACAACATATCGGGCAGCTCATCGCGTTCTCAAAGATTTCAAAAACAATGTTCAATCTTCAGTCAACGTAGATTCTTTCAAGAAAAAATATATTCAAACTTTTGTAACATTAATCAATTGGTTAGTTCTCGATTTGATTCATTGTAATTCTCTTGTTGTAAATCTCTATATTATTTGGGACGGAGAAAATAAAAATGTTAATTTTAATTTAAAAAAACACGAACAAGAAAAAAGAAAATTAAGAAAAAATGTTTTGTGTGCAAAAATATGCGAAGCTGTTTATTCGTCTTGGCACAAAGAAATTCGTGATAAATTATTTAATCAATTTCTTACGATTCACAATACAAAAATGATAAAGTTAAATTTTATATTTGGAAAAAACGAATTTGATCAATATGCATTTTCTAATCAATTCAATTTAGATACAAACTATCAATCGATAATTGCCAGTTGCGATTCCGATATTCTTTTAAGATTTTTTTTTAGTCCTATATATAAACATTTCATTAGAATATTCAAATCTACAAATTCTATTTTACTTGATTTTCCAAATAAAACAGAAACAGGACTTTTTATGTTGAACAAAACAATCACCAATGGAAATGACTATGTTCCTCGACTCTTTGTCGGAGATTCAAAATTAAATAATTTTAATCAATTCATAACATTGGAATTATACAAGGAAATAATAAACGATATTGAAAAATCAAATAAGCTTTCAAATAAAACATTAAATCTTTTATTTAATCAATGCAAGTTAATTATAAAAAATCTTCCCGTTAAAAAAAGAAAAAAATTAGATATACTATATTTAACAACTCAAGAAAGAATGCAACAATTGCAAAGTTTAATGGAACGATTAATGTGGTTTATTGTTGAAACCATTGTTCCTTCAAAAAATGTATTAATTAAAACTAGACAAGATATAAATGGAATTAAAAGTTTATCAAATATAATTCAAACGCATCAAATGTTAAATAATTTAATATTTATTCCTCAATTTTCAATAGATTGAATAATACGTATTTGTTTTTCGCATTCATTTAATTCTTTTTGCATTTCTTCCACTTTTAACCGACACGGTTCTAATTCGACGTGATGATTTAATAAATATTCAATACGAAACCAAGATCCGGCTTTAAATTCGTGACTTAAATAATCGACATATTTTTTATAAATTAGATCGATATCTGCCAATCGAATTGTAAATCCTTTTGAAGGACTACATTTTGAACATTTCAATATATTTTTCCCCCCTTTTAAATTAATTAATTTCCATTCGCTACTAAAACAATAACAAGATTCGCAAAAAACAACATTGCAAACATTTTGTCCGGCACAGTTAAAACAAGTTTGATTTATCGATCGTGTCGAAATTTCAAATAAAAATGGTTTTTCGCAAGTATAAATATCAATTCCGCAAGTTTTACATTTTTTTTGATAAATTTCATCTTCAAAAAAACTATCAATGGGAATAAATTTATCAAGTAAATTATAAAGCAATTCGTCTCGTATAAAATGTTCCTTGCGTAATGGACCGTTAAACATTTTATTTTTAATTTCGGCAGCCTTTTTTTTAATTTCTACATTCATTCCTTCTAATGCTTTATTCAAATTATTACGCTTTTCCAACAACTGAGGTAAATGTTCCTTTGTCAATTGTTGTTGTTCAACACAATAACGGGAAGAAGTAGAATCAATTGAACTGCTTCTGGAACTACATCTAGAACTGCTGCGTGATAAACTTCGTTTGGATTTTGAACGATTTCTGGATTTTCTTTTCTGTTGTTCTTGATCTGTGGATTGCTGTAAACTCGTGCACGGAACAATTTGTTCTTGTCCCTCAAGTGTTTTTTGATCGCACTGCAAAAGAGCCTCATTAAACGTATATTCGTCAAATCCTCTTAAAGTATTGTCTATCATTGATTGAATTTCGGAATTTCCCATTTGTTGAATCGGAGGTTGAATTGATGGCACTGGTGGAATTTGAGGAATTGGCGACGGTTGAGTTGTATTTGTATCATCGTCGTCCAACAAAAATTGAATTCCCCGATCAGAACTTACACATTTGCCAGTCCCAATTATTGGATTTGTTGTTTCGTGATAATTTGTGATATGGTTTTGTAATTCGTATTGATTTCTTAATACAATTTTTTTTCGATTTAAAATATGACATAATTTACAAACAACAGGAATTTGACCGTTCCACATAGTCAATAAATTAAAAAATTCGTCTTCGTGTTTCCCCCAGTAATTCAAAACAACAGTGTCCAAACCTTCGTCTTGAACCGGTAAAATATTTCCGATTTGTGACAATCTTGCTCGTTTTACTGCTTCGATTTTTGGTCTCCAATGTTCGTAATCTACTTCGATCGTTAAAACTCTTTTCCCGTTGATGTTCATTTTTTGATTATTTTATGATGAACTACAAAATAATAAACAGTGTATCCGATGCCGAAAAGTAAGAAAATAACAAAAGCGGCTAATAAAACTTTTACTCTATCTCTCATTTTTTCTCAAAAATAAAGACAAGACTGACTCAAGAAATAAGACAAGTTATGTTTTATATTAAAGATAAAAATAAAACAAAGGTTTATTAAACAGATAAGAAATTTTAATTCAATGTGTATTTATCTAGATCTTTATTAAACAGATAAGATTAAATGGCACAATGAACATATTTATCTTGATCTTTCATTGAAAAGATTAACAAAAGTTTATTAAAATAGATAACATTATTTTTAAAAAAATTTCAATCACGTCATTCGTATCACGAGTTTTTCATAGTTCAAGTATTTTCACATGATTGTTGATAAAAATTTGGTATAAAAAATCGAATTTTTTCACAAGATTGACATAAATCAGAAAGTCACTCTGCTCGACTGATGAATCAAACAAAAAACAAATGTAAGTAAAGTTGGGATTTGAAAATTTTTTACTTGAAAAATTTTAATTTTTTTTA